>JAJMSM010000058.1:0-69413 GCA_030578475.1 Hyphopichia wangnamkhiaoensis
TTTTTTTTTTTTTTTTTTTTTAATCCTTTATTATTTATCCCAATAACCGCTCATACGCCCTCTTCGCTCCATCGAACCTTGCCCCGTTTCTTAAGTTTGTTGTTCGACTACCTACATACTTCCAACACGGCCACACTATCCGTATTGTGTCCAGTTTCCCAGTTCGATTGAAGCTCAATTTGGTATAATTTCCGTCGTAAATTAATTCTAGTATAAGCAATCTTGAGAATTGCGGATTCCAGTTTTACTTTTAATTTCAGGCATCGATTTGTTTATAACAGAGTTGTTATCTTTGTTTTTGCTTTTCAATTGACTCGATTTCGTTGTTGTTTTCGACGATTGTGTGTTTTTTTCTTTCTTTTTTAGTTGTTAGTCTTACTTGCTAGTATCATCAAAAATGGGTAGAAGAAAAATTGAAATCCAACCACTTACCGATGATCGAAACAGAACCGTCACGTTCGTTAAACGGAAAGCCGGTTTATTCAAAAAAGCTCATGAATTGGCAGTACTCTGTCAGGTTGATTTGGCCGTCATTATAATAGGTAATAATAATAAATTGTATGAATTTAGTTCGGTTGATACCAAAGAATTAATTAATGCTTATCAATCAGTTAAATCACCTCATGAATCAAAGTCTCCTGAGAATTACGGTAATTATAAGAAGAAAAAACATTTGACCAAACATAAAAACAATTCTCATTTTAATGAAGATATCTCCATCGATGAAGATATAGATAGTGATTATGATTCCGATACTCCAGAACCAAAACGTCAAAAAAGACTGCTGAGTAATAAAAATGGCAATAAAGTATCTTCCAACAATATATATAATAATAAAAGATCCACTCCCAACATTGGGTATAATAATGATCTTGATATAAAATCGAATCAATCTCATAGTCGAGATAATTCATTATCTTCAGCCACCACCACTCATCAAAGACCAGTGTTGAGAGTACAAATCCCCACCGACGCTAAAGGCCATGGTAACCCCAACGATTCTGCCAAAACCATCACCGCTCTTGACACCAATTTAGATCCTCGAAATAAAAAATATAGTGGTATTTCTAAATTGGATGATGTGAAAATTAAGAATAGCACCGATAAAAATAACAATAACAACTCATCCGGTGACTCCCAACCCAATTCATCGACTAGTTTGAATCCAAACACCAATATTAACAACAATAACAGCAATAACAACAACAACAATAGTAATAGTAATAATTCATCAACTGGTGCCGGTAATAGTGCAGGTGGTAGTGGTAGTAGTGCAGGAGGTATAGGAGGTATCAATGGTAATAATGTTAATGTGCCCAATATTAATACCCCCAAATATTCTAGTTTCAACACTTTTAGAAGTCCTGATTCTCGTAAACCAATCACTCAATTACCATTACCCATACATAATAAATCTCGTACATCTAGTCCTTCAAGTGCAACTGCTCCTCCGTTACCTATAAGTGGTGGGATGTCCTCATTTTTCAGTTCATTACCTCAACCTTCACCTTCAACACAATATGGACCAGGTGCATCCATGTTACCGACCCCGGTTTTAAACCAGGTGTTCAACCAGCAATATTTACCCCATCAGCACAATGACCATGATGGGAATAGTCAGCAGCAGCAACAACAGCACCACCACCAACAACAACAACCCCAATCTAATAACAATAACAACACTAATAATAAGTTCAAACCCCCTTATTATAATGGCGTAATAAACCAAGATCAACAACAGCAACCGCCACAACAGCAGCAGCAGCAACAGCAGCAGCAACCCATGTCGGGACCAGTGTCAGGACCAGTATCGGGCTTACCGTCACGGTATGTGAACGATATTTTCCCCAGTCCTTCTAATTTCTACGCTCCTCAAGAATGGCCTAGTGCTGTGGGGATGACGCCTATCCATGCCAATGTCCCCCAGTATTTCATGAACATGTTACCCTCCGCAGGGCCTGTGCCGCCCACCCTCAAGCAAGAGAACGGACAACAGCAGCAACAACAACCACAACAGCAGCAGCAGCAGCCACAACAACAGCAGGGGCAGGGGCAGGGGAATCCCGGTGTAGCGTCTCCACTACAATACATGGGCCCATTCAATACGTCAATCATCAACCAGGCCGCTAATAGTGGTAGTGGCTCAAATACCAATCCTGCTGATAAACGATATGCTAAGTGATCATCCTACAACCAATAACACCGTGATTCTTCTAATAATTATGACTACAAAAAAACATTTCTGTTTCTCTTTATCCCTTCTTTGTTTCTTTAATTTCCCTTTTTCTGTCCCCACTATATAAACCTTATATATTCTTTCTTTCTCTGTACCTATAGACTTTTCCTGCCCTTTCTTTTACTTCTACTCTACTCTTTTTTTTTTTTTTTTTGTTATCTTTTCTGGTTACGAGTTGAATGTCTTCTACATACCCGGTTTAATGTGTACATTAGTTAATTTCATCCACACCGTAGCATGATCTCATTCAAGTAGATGCAAAAAACACACTAAGAATCCTCGCATTATCGAGAGTTACCTAAAGTAATTTAGGGCACCAGCCCTAGTCTTTAGATGTGATAGCACGTGCCGTTCGTCTCAACTATTTGGTGGGTGCTCATCGGGGTCTGTGTGCAGTCTGGAGCATTTTCTTGCTGAGGACTGGTGATATATGCAGTACAGCGCTCCAGTTATCTTTTAAGAACAAAAATTAACTATGAGAGAAGTTCCCATAGTTAATTTTTATTATAGCAGCTAGTATTTTCACTATTGTGACTTTTTTTTTTTTTTCTTTTTTTTTTTTTTTTTTTTTTTTTTTTTTTTTTTTTTTTTTTTTTTTTTTTTTTTTTTTTTTTTTTTTTTTTTTTTTTTTTTTTTTTTTTTTTTTCAGCTCAATGTTTCTCAGTTTTACACTGTTTTCGTCCTGGTAAAAAACTTTCATACTTTCTTTTGAGATTTTCAAAGCTTCAATTTTTTGAAAAGAAAAATTTTTATATTAAAGGAATTTTCTAACTTTTACACATCTTTTACCATACAGAAGGCATAGGTTAATCAGTCCAAGATGAAGGTATGTTATCCACCCCCTCCATCATCACTATTATCGTCTTCATGTTTGTCGTTGTCCCATTTGAATTTGTTGAATAGTTTTATTTTGTTAAGTTTCAATATCCTAATCCAATGAATGTTAAGAAGTGATCAGAAACCACTAAATTACGTCCTATTGTATCAAATGAACTCAGTCCACTATTGAAGATGACATGTCTGTAGACTTTCAGCACTTTCCATGAATACTTCATGATCCAAAAGTCAAATCAAAATGAAATATGAAATATGAAAAATGAAAATTTGGAAAATCAAGCAATAAGCTATTTATCAAATGATATTTGTAAATCCCTAGTACAGGACACATATGACAGACACATATGACAGTCGTATGACATGGACGATGAATATCTGAATTATTTACTAACAGTTTTTTTTAGTTAAACATTTCTTATCCAGCCAACGGTACTCAAAAGAGTATTGACATTGATGATGAACACAAATTACGTGTTTTCTACGAAAAACGTATGGGTCAAGAAGTCGAAGGTGACTCTGTCGATGACCAATTCAAAGGTTACATTTTCAGAATTACCGGTGGTAACGATAAACAAGGTTTCCCAATGAAACAAGGTGTCATGCATCCAACCAGAGTTAAATTGTTGTTGGCTAAAGGTCACTCTTGTTACAGACCAAGAAGAACCGGTGAAAGAAAGAGAAAATCCGTTAGAGGTTGTATTGTTGGTCAAGATTTGGCTGTTCTTTCTTTATCCATTGTTAAACAAGGTGATGCTGATATTGAAGGTTTAACCGATTCTACCACTCCTAAGAGATTGGGTCCAAAGAGAGCTAACCACATTAGAAAATTCTTCGGTTTAACCAAAGACGATGATGTTAGACAATTCGTCATTAGACGTGAAGTTACCAAAGGTGACAAGACTTACACCAAAGCTCCAAAAATTCAACGTTTAGTTACTCCTCAAGTCTTACAAAGAAAGAGAGCCCTCAAAGCCCAAAAAATCAAGAACGCTCAACAACAAAGAGATGCTGCTGCTGAATACGCCCAATTATTGGCTGAACGTTTACACGAACGTAAAGCTGAAAAGGCTGAAATTAAAAAGAGAAGAGCTTCTTCTTTGAAAGCTTAAGTAATTAACTTTATTTAAAAAGATTAATTACTCTAAAAAAAAACTCCTCTTCTTTTAAATTAGCTTGTTTAAAGAAATATATATATATATTTTATCGAAATCGAAAAAAAAAAATACTTCCCCTTCTCTCACCATAATGCAATACTTTTAATTATAATCTCTATTATCATGTATTGACATTGTCGACGGCGGTTTGGTATTGCTATATGTATTTCTTTGGCTTGTTTCCTCCATTTTTCTAGTATTTTTTGTTTATCTAGTGTATCTAATATAAAAATATGTATCGGTCATAAACCTATAAATTGTAATATCATCATTCATTATTATATATCTATGTAACTAGTTCTTAATCTTCTTGGATTCAGGAGAGTCATCGAGTCCTCGTTTCTTGGCGAGTCGTTTAATATTCTCATAAACTTGATCAGTGGTTAGATTGGAATCATACAAGAAATTCTTCTTGATGAAGTTGTTTTGTTGTTCTTGATATCGAGGATCTCTTAATAGAACCTTTAAATGATTATCGAATTTATCCTCTGGGATTAACTCACCCGTTAGTGGACATTTAATCGTAGGAATACCGCCAGTAGTGGTAGGAGTGGCTGATTTACGATTCTTCAATCTGGATTCACCTGCTGCTCTAATCTTCATCCCTTTTGGTCTTGGGGTAGTATCCTGAGATGGGGCTGAAGGCGACGGTTTGGAGGTTTTGGGTACTTTCAACTCTAGCTCCTTATTTTTGGTTTGCAATGATCGATAGACCAATTCTTCTCGTGATAACGGAGCAGCCAATTCAGTCACTTCATCTATGGCATTAAACCCAATTTTGGCCACTATTTGAAAATCTTGCCAATCAATGGATGCATAATGTAACTGTTTTTCTCGTTTTTGAGCTTGTTCATCCTTTAATTTGGCCTTATGTTGTTTATTATACTGAGCCCTTAAATAGGCGTTTTGAAATAACTTATCTGGTTGTTGTAAGTATGCTGTTTCATCAGGATTATTGGAATTGTATAAATTTATCACTAATTCATATTGCTTCACATATTTTTGAAATAATGGATTTAACGAATGAGTTGATTTTAAAAACTCAAACTGGTGTTTGTTTCCCTTTTGCGATTCATGATTATAAAGTTGGTTACCGTAGTCGTTATTCTGGCTATTTCTGGCCACCACCAAGGCTGTCAATTTAATAATTTCAAGATCCAATACCGATATGGGGGGTAACTCACTAATAAACTTTAGTTCTCGGGGTCTTTTAACTTCAACAATGCTGGTATTGGGCTTCACGGGCAACGTATCTTCACCCTTCAACTTCCACACGTAATACCGGTTATACTGATCATCTTTCTGTAAAAAAGAAAACTTGCTCGTATCTGTATTTTGTTTCAATCGTTCTTCAAACGATTTGCCGTTTTTTAACACATATCCCACCGTCTTGTCAATGGTTTCCTTCAATTGGACAGGTGGAATCGGTATATCGCTTGCTCCAACACTCATGGGGATACCTTTTATACGAGTTGTTTGATTTATGCTTGGAAAATATTCGTTTAAACGTATATATACGAAGATGTCTTGCGATGATGTTTAATCTGCTAACAAAAAAAAAAAAAATTGAAAAAAAAAAAAAAGAAAAGAAAAAACAAAGAACCAAAAAAAAAAGACAGAATAAAAGTAGCTAAGTACTGCATGAGATCGTAACTCCCTGTGGTCTTTTCCTACATTTTGGTATCTTCTATATACGATAACGCCTTCCCGTGCTTCGAAAAAGAGAGTGTCGTATAGTCAGCTAACTAGTGCAACGTGATACATAAACATATAGGTTCCCGCTTGAGACTAAGGATACCCTTACGCTGTTGCAACCATGTCTCCCACGAATGATCCAGGACCAGTAACATTCGATATCAGCAGTAGTCTGAATCATGATAATGTACTGAAGAAACATACACATGCATTAAATGCCAGATCGAGTAGTCATAACATTAAACGATTGAAGAAAAGAGAGGAACTTGATGGGGAGACTTCTGAATCCGAGGTTGATGCTTTAACTCAAGAATTAGAGCAAATTGGTCGATTGAATTTACCAAACTTGCCCAATTTACCTAACTTGTCTAATTTTGCCAATCTACCTAATTTCCCCAATTTATCCAATCTCCCCAATATCAGAAATATTGATATTAAGACCAATCTTCCCAAATTACAGGAATTTTCCAATGATATTTCTCGTTATATATCCTATTATGTGAACTCATCATCAACCGATGAGGTGAACACGAATGAGGGCCCAGATCAGCCCGATAATCAACGACTCATCAATTCCCTTAAAACCACCATTTCCACCCGTATTCAAATGACCAAGTTTCTTAATGATTTGAATTTGGGACTTTCACTTTCCACTGCCATCGATCGTTTACAACCATTAACCGAAAAAATTCATGAAACTATTATTCTTCCGGTGGAAGATACGAGTGATTTTGAAGATGATGATTATCATGATGATAAGAACTATAATTCAACCGAACCCGTCGGGGTTGATTCAATTGTACATACCCAACAGCCCTTGATTAATGAGATTGTGGTTCCTGAAGAATCTGGCTCTCATCGCCATCATCATCATCACCATAAGCATCACCATCACCGACACAAGAAATTGGCCAAGAAAAGAAAAGAGGTTTTCTCTGATGAGTATGATAGCAACCAGACAGGTACTGGAAGTGATTTGGATAATATTGAAGGATTAAGTTATGAAGAAACCAAAGCATTAACCCACCTTGATTCATTGGATGATTTTTATAAAGAGGATTTATTAAGACGAAAGATTCAGAATATCCAGGGGCTTGATAATTTGAATGAACAACAGAAGAATAAGTTGGTTACTCGATTAATGATGGGTAATTATTATAAATTAATCAATGATAAGTTATCAAAGGACAATCTTCAATTATTACCTAAGCTGAGTAAAGATAAGCTTGTTATCAATGATCCCGCTATCACTAACCCACCACCAGCGGCAGATGAAAGTATGCACGAAGATATTGTGGAAGAAGATGAGGAAGAGGCACAAGAGGGGGAAGAGGTACAAGGGGGGGAAGAGGAACAAGAAGAAGATGATGAACAAGACGACGGAGAAGAAGAAGTCATATTAACTGAAGAAGACCAACAACCATCTTATTTTGATCCACCATATAATACGATAATGGGATGCCCCCATTACCAAACCAATTGTAAGATTGAGTGTCCAACTTGCAATAAGTGGTTCCCCTGTCGGTTTTGTCATGATAATGTTGTTAGTGGACATAAATTGATACGATCCGAGGTGAAACATGTACTTTGTATGTTTTGTCAAGTACCTCAAATTCCCGAGAATAATTATTGTGTTAATTGTGAAAATGAATTGGCCAATTATTTTTGCTCAATTTGTATACTTTATGATAATGATACTACCAAAGATATTTATCATTGTGATAAATGTGGGATTTGTCGATTAGGCTTAGGACTCGGTAAAGATTATTTCCACTGTGACAAATGTAATATATGTTTGTCGATTGATTTAAAAGAACGACATAAATGTTTAACCAACACCACACATTGCAATTGTCCGGTTTGTAATGAATACTTGTTTACATCGGTTAATAAGGTTGTATTCATGAAATGTGGACATTCAATTCATCAAACCTGTTATGATGAGCTTAGTAAACATTCCTACAAGTGTCCAATTTGTAAAAAAACGGTGGTTAATGTGGAGACTCAGTTTAGAATTTTGGATCAAGAAATTCGACAATCTCCATTACCTTTACCTTATAATTTATGGAGATGTATTATAAGTTGTAATGATTGTAAAGGGAAATCAAATACCTCTTATCATGTATTGGGATTGAAATGCAAGTATTGTCATAGTTATAACACAAACCAATTAAAGTTAATCAAACCAGAAGAAGAGGAAGAGGAGGAAGTCGATACAGAACTTAATTCCCAGATGAATGATAATCGAATCAATTCAATGAGATTGATGAAAACGAGTCTTCTGAATAATTTCAGAATCGACGATCAGAATATAACGGAAGAGCTTGGTTATGATGGAGATGGAGCTGTATCTGCGGGCCCCGCAGATGAAGGTGGGAACGATGATGATGATGATGACGATGATTATGATAACGATAATTTACAAAACATAGTTAATCTCAAACGATTAACCAATTCCATCATTACTAACTTACAAAGTGTAGGAGGGTCGACACCAAGCCTGGATGTGGTTGAAAGTGAACCAGTCGATCAACAACACCAACCCCAGGTGACCACCTATATTCGGTCAATTTTACAAAATTTCATCAATCATGCTACGTCGGTCAACCTGCAGAATGACAGCGCTGTTCAGGATATCGATATGGTGGGGTCGGATGAACTATCAGATGTTAGCGAGGGTCTTGATAACATCGGTGGATTCTAGCCTCAACTCACAACTACTCAAACAACTCACAACTACTCAAACCACTCACGACTACTCAAACCACTCACAACTACTCAAACCACTCACAACTACTCAAACCACTCACAACTACTCAAACCACTCACAACTACTCAAACCACTCACAACTACCCAAACCACTCACAACTACTCAAACCACTCACAACTACTCAAACCACTCACAACTGCTCAAACCACTCAAACTGCTCAAACCACTCACAACTACTCAAACCACTCACAACTGCTCAAACCACTCACAACTACTCGGGCTACTCAAACTGCTCACAATCAAACTACAAGTACGGGAGCTCATATCTGATATGGAAGAACAGATGCAAATTTTTATTTTTTTGGCTTATTGTTGGTTTTGTTGGACCGCACAATAGACGTTTTATGCATGGATAAAGAGCATTGCGTTTTGGGTGGAACGTTTGGGTTCCTTGCTACTCAATACTTACATACTCAGTACTTACATACTCAATACTTACATACTTACGTACTCGCATACTCACATACTTCCATACTTACATGTATACTTACTTACATGTGTACATACTTACATGTATGCTTAATTATTGTATGTCTTATATCGTATAGTATTTTTTTGTTCCCAACAAAGAAGAGCACCAAAAAGGAAACTTGCAAGCGAGTGTTTTGTGTAGTTTTGCTACTATTGGTATATTTGCGATTGAATGACTTAATAATGACTCGATATAACTCAAGATAATAACTCAACATAATGGCCCAATGTAAATGCCTATGGTAGAGGTGGAATAAGATTGGTGAATGACTTTCAATAGAGGGGTATGGCCAGGTTAAATAGTTGTGTATACAAAATTAAAAATGACATTACCCCATGTAACCAAAATCTAAGACATCCCGTCCGTCAATATTGCTACCCTGTAAGAATTTGTTTCTTTATCATTGTCATATTTCGCAATCTATAATCATTTTTCACATTCATTTTTTCACATTCATCATTAATCACGTTGTCTAGATCAACGTGGATCATTCTGGAGATTCATAGTCTATAAATAGTTATAGTAGGAAGGGTAAAACCCCCGTACATTTCTTGCTAATTCTATACGACACCTGCATACAGACCGCTGTTTTTGGTGAGAAACCAACAAAACAGCTACTGCATAGGGAAAATCGATAATTCAGTAATAGTAAAACATGATGGAGTGAGCTTAAAATTATTAAGAAGGTCAGTGTAGATGGGATTAACTGGGAAGTTAAAATTGATGGGTGGAAACGGTTAATATTTGTTATTTATACTAGTTCTATTACTTCTTTACTATCAATTATAGACAAGTGACGTCCTACTTGTTTTCTTTGCATACTTTGCTCGTTCTCCCGACACGCATACACTTTGCTACATTGCTTCAGAAAGATATATATAGATCTATATATTGTTATTTTCGTCTGAGTTCCATAACAAAACCCTAAGTGCTGTGAATAGAAGGAAAGTTAAAGAAAACACCAGGTAAACTAACTCATCTCATTAAGGTTTTCATTACTTGTTCCTCATCTCGGTGTCTTTAGTCGAAGATCTTTGCTCTCGTACACTCGGTCTTTTTCCATATTTTGCATTTCCTATAAGATTATGTTTTACACACATACCAGCATTTAGTAAGAATTACATTTTTATCCTTTGTTCAAGAATGAATTCCATCAAAATATTAGTCAACTCGTTTGATAGCTTATATTCCAATAATTCAGAATATGACTTGGCTTCCTCGGTAGATCTAGATTCCATCAACGAGTATGATGATGAGGATCGTCGTGATGATGAAGAACACGATATCATTGATTTGACCAGTCGAGACCAAAATGCCAATGAGAATAACGATACCAATAACTCCAATAATAATGATAATGAACCCAAGAATGTTAATAATGACCCTAATGACGATAAAATAACATCCATTCAAGCCTCTTCTCCTTCTTCCTCTTCCTCTACTACTTCTGAGAATACGGGTACTCTGAACAAACCATCGACAAAATCAACTTTTTTGAATATGGTGGTTAGTATGATTCTTTTCTTGCCCAATTATTTTGTGGCCAAACCGCTTCTTTTCCTCTGGCTTCTTATCACGTTCCCATTCACCTATTTTTTTGAGCAATCGGCTGCTTCTAAATCAAACCTTCTTGATGTTCAACCAGAAGATCACGGTGCCATAATTAATGAAAAAACTGAATTGCTCAAACAGGAAAATATTATATCGAACACCATCAAATCTCCAACTTCATCTTCCAAATATATCATTCCGCCTCCTCAACGGTTATTCCCCCTTTCTCGAAACCCAGGTAAGAAAAGAAAACGGAAAACCCTTATACTTGATCTTGATGAAACGTTGATCCATTCCTTATCTCGGGGTTCCCCTCGTTCTTTTAATGGTTCATCTCATATGATTGAAATCAAATTAAACAACATTGCCACATTATATTACGTTCATAAGCGACCTTACTGTGATTATTTCTTAAAAGAGATTGCCAAGTGGTTTGAACTCCAAATCTTCACCGCTAGTGTACAAGAATACGCCGACCCCATTATCGATTGGCTTGAAAGTGATATCATCAATTACGTTCACCCACCTCCTGGTAAAAAATCCAATCAAAAACAATTCTCAAAATATAATAAACTCGACCAAAAATATGATCATTCCTATAATAACCTGACCCCAAAGGTATTCACCAAAAGATATTATCGAGGTGATTGTACTTATAGACAAGGAGTAGGGTATATAAAAGATTTATCTCGTTTCTTCCCTCGTGATGAAGATTTGAAAAATGTGGTCATACTTGATAATTCTCCCGTTAGTTATGCTTTGCACGAGCATAATGCCGTGATGATTGAAGGTTGGATCAACGATCAAAGTGATCGAGATTTACTTAATTTATTACCCATGCTTCACAGTTTAAGTCTATGCATCGATGTTAGATTTATCTTGGGCTTACGAAGTGGTGAAAAAGCATTTGAAAATTAATTTTTTATAGACTAGATACTAAAATTCATAATTCACGTAGATTTCAATATTATCTTTACAATATTAACTTATGTCAGTAATAATCTGGGTGCAATGATATTATGGTGTCTCTCGTGTGTACGGGTGCCTCGACGCGAACACGAAACTCATAAACGTCCGTCAATGACTAAACAAATTTTTTGCAATATTAGTTCCCACCTTCACCTATCAGGCACCAACAAGATGTCGGAACTGGTGATTGCTACCGTACAACAGTATCGGTCTCTCTCTCCCCATGACTTACAAGAAAACTTGTCTGAACTCGGTACCTTACTCCGAGATCCTCAGATCAGATCATCCGATCCAATTCATCAATTGATCCCCACCATCATCCAAATCACCAATGAAGCATTTGAACACGGTGTTCATGACCCTTCTCTCGTACTTGAATGCTTCCGCGTACTTGTCAATTTGACTGCAGATGAAGATTATAACCGTGATGTGATTGCTCGAGGCTCTGATCAAGCATTAACTCAATTCTGGTCTAATATTGTTACCATTTTCCAATCCTCGAAAAGTACTCAAGATTTCACCGTCGTTGATCGAATATTACTATTCTTGCCTCAGTTCATCCATTCTGCTCAAAAGCTGGACGAATTTGTGCAATTTTTCACCGACGTTGGGGTCATTGGAGCTCTTTTCCATTATTTGACAATACCGTATCAGGATGATGATTGGGAATTGATATTTGATCATTATGAGTCCTGCTTCGAAATCATCGCCAATGCCTGTGCAGTGGTCAAACCAGACAAGTTATTAGCCCCAGGTAGTGAATTGCAGCAAATCCTCGCCGTGCTTGAAACATCGACTCGTTTACTCGAGCCGTTCAATCATACTCCAGTGCCCGAAGTACCGGAATCAGCCGGAGAAGTATTAAACTATATTTCACAAGTATTATACAATTCCACCTTGGTTGATGATTTGCCGTGTTTGGCAAACTCCAACGTACATGAAATCTTACTTAATCTTCTTCAATTATTGCCGCAAGATGGGTTGGAAAATATCACCCTCATCAAGAGAAGAATATTTTCCACCAGTGGTAATATAACGTCGATGCCTAGTTACAACAATGGCAAAGATATTGCCCTCAATATTGCCGTCATTGAGTCTAAATATGAAAATTTTGGTAGCAAGACCGATGCTTATGCCGCCGCTGCTGCTGCAATAGGGTTGGGTAACTACATTACTAGTAAAGAGGCCCAAGTGGATATCATTCATGCTATTCCTGACTTGAGACAATTCATAAGTGATTTTTTCAGTATTGGTTTCGTTGATTTGGTACAGTACCAAGCTCTTCACTTACTATCCAACCTCATGGATCATGAGATGGCCCACACTATTCTAAGTACTACTTCTATATATGATCGATTATTGCCCATTACCAAGGTCATTGTGGATAACTCCAAATACTATAAAGAGGTGAGTCAAATTTATTTCAAATTCTTAAAGAAATTGATCAGACATGCATTTATCCTGGACGTGGGTGAGGCACGCTTGAATATCCAGGATTTTGCCGACCTATGGAACTACTTGGATAATAACGAGTCCAAGTTGGAAGCGGAAGAGATCCGGTTGCTTCTATTACAAGCCGTCGTGGCAGACATAAACCGATTCAAGGATTTGACCTCGTTTGCAACGGACAACTACGCATTCATCGCCACACTTCTTGCCACCAGTTTGGGTGACCAGAACTCAAACAGCAACGTATCCATCACGTTTATGCTAGAGAAATTGAAGACGGTTGGAATCACCCTTCAAACATTCTTGAAGAACAACGTTGATTCCAATACTGTTGCCACAACCATCTACCATGGCGACCACCAATTGTTCAAACAACAAGTAGTAGACCCATTCACCCGTTTTCTCACTAACCTCAACCAGTTTCTCCATCTGTCGTCGACCCAAGGTCCTTCTCCTCAGTTCCAGGTCCAGGCGTTGGTGAATAACTCCAAATTCGTCGCTGCCACCGCCATCACCTTCTTCGAACCGTATCTGGACATCGACTCCACCTTACAAGTGTGCAAATCTATCCTCACCCTTTCCTAACCTGTATAAATTATAGATATATACACTCATACATATATAGAGGGCTTCGATCTCTCCTTCCATTAGAGGAGTTATGTAAGGCGATCTGACCAACGTGCCAGTTCCGTCCTCCGTACACCAGGCTATCTCAGATCCCGTGCCAATTCCATGCCAATTCCATGCCAATTCCGCCCCGCCTTCCTGAACCGGAAGCCGCCAGTGCTCGCGGTTATTGGGGGGTGATCCACAAAAACGGCATTCGTTCGTCAGGGAGCCGCACGTCAAGACTTACTGGAAACGTCAATCGGGACTAATAGTCATAATGAAGAGTGGTTTTTGGAGCCATTACGGAGCTGGGAGTTTAGAGGACACTGATTAAGCCACATAATGAGGTGGCTACATATAAGGTGTTGTTAAAATCTGCCTTTTCGTTTTTTTCTTTTTCTTTCCACTGATTCAGTAAGCCTAGTTATTTTTCAATAGTGAGATCTAATTTTTCAGCCATGACCTTCACCTCTAAATACGCCCATGTCCCCAGTTCTCAGCCTGACCCTCTCATGGCCATCATGCATCGGTACGCAGCTGATCCCCACCCCAAGAAGATCGATGCTACCGTTGGGGTGTACATGACCGAAGAAGGAGATCCTTCCTATGTCTTCCCCTGCGTTCGTGCAGCCAAACAAATATTGGCCGCAAATGACCCAGGTCATAGTTATACTAGCATGGCCGGGATCCCTGAGTTCATCAAGGGAGCCCGTGAGACTGTATTTGGGGAACAGCGAGTTGCTGAAGGGAAGCTTGCCTCGCTTCAAACCATTTCGGGGACTGGTTCATTGCACATGGGGATTCAATTTTTAATCCTGGCTGGTTATACCAATTTTTATTTGGGCACTCCAGCATGGCCCAGTTACGCTCCCATTATTTCTCATAATGGTGGTGAACTCAATTGTTACAGCCACTACGATGCCACCAACAATAGTGTTGATTTCAACTCATTGACGGCTGCGCTTGAGTCTGCTCCTGCCGAATCGGTGTTCATCTTGCAGACCTGTTGTCATAACCCTACCGGGACCGATTTTTCCCAGGATCAATGGAAGATCATCAGTAAGATTGCCAAACAGAGGCTGTTGTTGCTTCTCTTAGATGCGGCCTACCTTGGATTTGCCGGGGGTTCCACTGAGCGTGATAGTTGGCCCATTCGCTACTTATATGATGAAGGTCACGAATTAACGGTATGTCAAGCATACTCCAAAAATTTGGGACTTTATTCTGAACGAGTTGGAGCATTGCATATAGTGATTCAGAATAAAGAATTAATCCACAACGTTCAAACCAAATTGGTTGCCCAATTTAGACACGAATGTTCGTTTGCACCTGCGTACGGCGCCCGTTTAGCCACCATCATTATGAGTGATGCTAAATTGACCAAGATTTGGCAACAGGATGTATACGATGTTTACGAACGGGTGAAGAACACCAGACAAAGCATCTATGATTTGTTGGTTAAATTGGGTACTCCTGGTGATTGGGAACATGTTATCAACCAAAATGGGTTATTTTGGTTTACTGGGTTGACCGAGAAACAAGTGGAATTATTGAATGATGAATACCATGTTTATACTACTGCCAATGGACGAGTTAACGTTGCTGGGGTTAATAAGTCCAACGTAGGTTATTTCTGTGAGTCACTTGATCAAGTGGTGAGAAGAACCACTTAGTTACGGTATATATATATAGGATTGAAGTCATAAAAAACGGACAATAGGTAATATGCAATTAATGGAGCCTAAATAATTAACTAATAAAAATCGTATTACTAATATTCAAAGGTGTAGAAATGAACGAAAAGAAAATGAAA
Organism: Hyphopichia wangnamkhiaoensis; assembly: GCA_030578475.1. Lineage (NCBI taxonomy): Eukaryota > Fungi > Ascomycota > Pichiomycetes > Serinales > Debaryomycetaceae > Hyphopichia > Hyphopichia wangnamkhiaoensis. The sequence continues at coordinate 15,557 of JAJMSM010000058.1, forward strand.
AATGACGGAAACGAAAATGAAGGGTAATGTACAATTAAAATTTATGATGGATTTTTTTCAAATGAGCTTTTAAATTATCTTTACGGTTAAAACGTTTACCACAATTAGGTTCATCACACTGGAACGGTTTTTCCGAAGAATGACTTTTCAAATGCCTCTTGACGTGTTCCGGACGTTGGAAACGAGCTTGACATAAGGGACATTCGTGACGTTTTTTGGGATCCACGTTATCCACTTTTTCCATCACCTTGATGGGCAACTTCAAGTCCGAGGATAAGATGGAATCAGCCACTTCTTGAATGGAAGGGTTGTTATTATTGTTTTTGGAACCGGACGAGAACGAGGAACCAGCCGATGACGACGAGTACGAAATCGACTTATGGTGTTGGGCCAGCATGAGTTGTTGTTGCTGTTGTTGCTGCTGCTGTAATAATAATTGTTGTTGAGCCACGGAGAACGTTGCCATGGGTGGTAACAACCCATTAGTGGGTTGCTGGAACGAGTCTGGTTTGATTTGATGGTCACCACTTGTTAAGGATGCCAAATCAACGGAGGCAGGATACGATTTAGTGAATGTAGAATGACTACGTTTAAATTCGGGAATGGTACGATTAACAATCTGAGGTGATAATAAATCGATACTTGATGAACTTTTAAATGTTGGGGGTTTGCCGGGTCGTTGAGGGTTAAAGTTGGAATTATCGACTTCATTTAGTGAGTGAGTGGAGAACGATTTTAAATCGGTGGTTTGACCGGACGAAAGAGTAGAGAAAGATCTTGCTGCATATTCTTGGGAATAGTAGACTCCTGGGGTCGAATTGGAAGAAAGGGATAAGTCAGCCAGTTGTGAGAAATTTGACAATTGAGCTTGATCTAATTGATTATTTGGATTATCAAAATCGAAATTATCGAATTCAATCAATTTATTATTATTATCGTCAGTTTCTAAATGTTGGGTCAAATTTTTAACCTGTTTTTTATTTGCCACAGATGCCAACTTGGAATTATTGGCCAAATTAAAATTGGAATAAGATTTGGCTTTACGTAATTGTTTAAATGCATCATCATCTTGATCCTCGATTTTGATTGATTCCAACGTATCGTTACGTAAACCAACATTGACATTTTGACCCGAGATTGAATTACCCAGGGCACTCCCAGGTAAACTGATGGGTTTATTGGCAGATTGATTGAGTTGATTATTAAGTGGACTGAAATAGGTATTTGAAGGGGGTAAGTGAGAGGTACTTCTACCATGGGGTTGGTTGAGGCCCAATGCCGCCGACATGGATGCAGCAGCCGAGGCAGACCCAGGGGTTTGAAGTGGGGTGCCGATATCGTCAATTTCGCCTGATACGTGGTCGACTTTGGGAGAAATGAAGGAGGAAGGGGTATAAAATGGGTTCAACGAAGCCGAGGTGCCGGTTGGGGGAGCTGAAGAGGAAGACGATGGAGCCGGAGGCCCCAACGTCGCAGGCGTACTGTTATTGGTATTGTTGTTATTGGTGGTGGTGTAGTTTGGGTTATGAAGGGCCAAATTTTGCAATGATACTGATTTTGACGATTGAGAATAGAGGTTATTGGAGTTACTGGAGATGGCGCCATCCATCAGGATTCTTGATCTTGAGCGAGAATGCTTGATTTTCGACAGATGAGGAGTCTTGGCGATTTTATTCATGATATTGGAACCGGATGACGATAATAAGTTGATGGGTGATAAGGTTGGGTTCCCATTGCGTAACGGGGTATTGTATAAGTTTGTATTTGACGACAGGGCCGAGAAGGACGCCGACTTGTTCCTCCCGCCTGGAACTTGTTGTTGTTGTTGTTGTTTTCTGGGGGTCTGTTGATGTTTTTGGGGTAAGATAGATTGAGGCGAATCCAGAAGAGACTGGTTTGAAATGGAGGAAGATAATTGGGGGATTGAATCGATGGAATATATGGATTGAGAATTGGGGAATGTGGAATTGTTTAAATAAGTGGGGGCGTCTTGATTAATGGAAAAAGAAGAAGATGTAGATAAGTTTGATTTATGAGAAATGTGGGAGGAATGTTCGGGTAATTGGGCACCTAAACCCACGGCGTTATAATTGAGACTGGCGTTATAGGTTGCTTCATCAAGAGAGATGTTTTTCAGGTGTTGGAACGATGACGATGGGAAGCTGGGGGCATCGATGGAGAAACTCTTGGTGTGGTTACGCAAATTCTGTTTGTTATTTGGGTTGTTATTGGATACGGGCACCAACTCATCTAAGGACTCATCACTATGATTATCATAGGTGTCAAACCTGACCTGGTCCTGTTGATGTGGTGGAGGTGGAGGTGGTTGTTGCTGTTGTTGTTGTTGCTGTTGTTGTTGTTGTTGCTGCTGCTGCTGTTGTGGTTGTGGTGGTTGTTGGGACTGTTGTTGATCACCAATCAAGGTGTTGTCCCCGTCTAGCGTCGTGTCAAACTGATTATCGAGGTTGTACAAATCAAGATTGTTCAAATGCATCAAAGAATCACTTCCTAATTCAAACGGTTGGGATAGTTGTGTAGGAGAACTAACTAGAAACTTATCCATGATGAAAAATGCAATGATCTCGACTCTCAACGAATATATAGTATAAGAGTGGTATAGGAATAGTGTATGAGTAGTGTACGAGCAGTGTATGATAGTAGGAACGAACCCACGAGTGATTCTGGTGTAGTTGATATGAATCAAGAAATCACGTTAGACAACCTCGAAAATTATGAAATTGGAGAAATCGAAAAGGGTGATAATCGAAAATAGCAAAAAAAGAAAAGAAAAAATACAAAAAATACAAATGCATTACAAATTATCCCCAGAACCAACACTACATACCATACTACATACCATATCGTACTAGCATATCGTGCTGTCATAGACCGTATCATACCATATGATACTAATCTCGATGCCAATACTGGTTCTAATACTGGTGCTGATTCTGGTGCTAATATCGATACTATTACTGGTGCATATCGGACTAATGTGCGTACCAATACTCACACTGTAATTGGTTTCCTATCGCTGAAACAGCTTCCTGTTCTAAATATATTCAGTACTTTTTCAGGACATTTAATATTCAATGTTTGTTAATAGATTTTTTACTAGGGGCAGTGCCAGAAGAATACGCAAAAACAATTTTTGGTAACAAAAGAAATTTTTAACAGAAAATGAAAAATAAAAAATTCCCTTTTTAGAGCAAAAAAAAAAAAAGAAACAAAAGTGAAAAAAAAAGGCTTCTTTTCACGCGTCGCGCCGTTGCTTACATAACACGTTACGTAATGCGCCGGTGGACTAGTTTCACCAATGGGGTAATGCTGGTAATGTTGTCAATGCAATAAATGCTGGTAGATTAATGTAGTGTGTGGCACCCCATACCCTGTGTCGGGTAGTGTCTCGGTATTGGTTTTGCCCCTCGTGCTGGAGTATATTAGCCGAGCATACCAGTACACCGGTATGTAATTACACCATAGCACACAACACTATACCATATTACACTATACCCTACTATACTACACCCTACTATACTAGTACACTATACCATATTACACTATACTAGTACACTGTAGTACACTATACTAGTACAGTACACTAGTACACTAGTACACTATGTATAGGTAGTGGTAGTATAGTAGGGTATAGTGTAGTGTGTATGGTAGTGCACACACCACGATTCAGGAGACCAGAATACTACACTATACAGGATACTATACATACTACAATACTATACACACTATACAAAACTATACATACTATACAGAGAACTCCAGAATACTACCGAATACTCGGCTAAATACTGTACAGAATACTAGACTGTATAATACATTATAGACCTTATACTAGACTGTAAAGAATACTTAAATATTATGATACTAATACTGATACTAATACTGATACTAATACTAATACTGATACTGATACTGATACTAATACTGATACTGATACTGATACTAATACTGATACTGATACTGATACTGATACTAATACTGATACTGATACTGATACTGATACTAATACTGATACTGATACTGATACTGATACTATCATGATACTAATTGTATCAGGCAAGGTGTGCGACTACCAAAATAAGACTGAACTGTGTAAGGTTTCACTCAAATGATATATATTTGAGTGGTTGCAAATATTCTCCAGGTTCAAGTGATATATCACCTTCCCCTGGAATGGTATGATAAATAATCCACGCTTGTAGATTATTCCCAAATACCAGACCCAAGCTCTCTGGATCTTCTCTACCAGCTAATTTCAATATTTTATAGTCTGAATACTATAACAAATTGCTAGTTGATACTACAAAGTTATCCAAATACTTTTACACTAATACTGATACTACTAATACTATGATACTACTATGATACTACTAATACTGTGATACCACTAATACTATGATACTACTAATACTATGATACTACTAATACTATGATACTACTAATACTATGATACTACTAATACTATGATACTACTAATACTATGATACTGATACTAATACTATGATACTGATACTGATACTAATACTATGATCATATGATGTGATGATGCGATGATACTGTGATTGTAATTGTATTACTTCTTGCAACAATTTGTTAGTCTCCAATATACAGTCTATAAGCCCTATCGAGATTAGAGAAGACCCAGAGACCTTGGTATTTAGGAACAATCCAAGTGTGGATTCCTTCATTTACCATTCCAGGGGGAATATCCTTGAGACCTGGTTGTAAAAGAATATTTGCAACTCATACCCATTTGAGTACTTGAAACACTTATCTAGTTAGCGATTAGCTTTATTTTACAATTAGCTTTATTTTACAATTAGCTTTATTTTACAATTAGCTTTATTTCACAATAAGCCTTATTTCACAATACTATGGTACTATATGGGAAGTTGATTAATGGGCTAACTCATTGGTACTAATGTGTTAAGCAAATGGTTGGCTGCAATGAGTTTATGTAATTTTTCGCACGTGACTTGGTTCAAGTAATAATTAACTACGTTTACAAATGGTACAAGTGGTGGTGTTAAAAATGGAATGGGTTACAGATGGGGATGTATTTACAAATTGTATATTACGTCATGGATAAAATTATGGGTTTTGTTTAACGAAATCAACCCCCTTTTGAATGTTTTTAATCAAGGTTTCTTTGGCGGTTTGGATTAATTCTTCTTCATGGTTAGATAATTCACCTAATGGGTGGATTTGTTGAGCACCTTCTGGACCTAAAGTAACCTTGGAAGAGAAGAATTCAACACCTTCAGCTTTGAATAAAGGAGAATCAACAAAAGATGGTTCAACAACATCCTTTTCACCAGCTAAACCATCCAAAACGGCACCGGCAAATCTAGCACCAGCTTGAGCCATGGATAAAGTGGCAGAACCAGCACCATCTTTAGCTTTAACAACTTCGTCACCACCGAATTGAATTCTGTGGATTAATTCGTCTCTAACTTTTTCATCCAATTGTTTGTGGTTGGTTTGAGATAATAATGGAACAATGGTAACACCAGAGTGACCACCAACAACAGTGACTTTTTCATGGGTTGGGTTGGTACCAGCAATTTCACTGACGAATCTAGAAGCTCTTAAGACATCCAAAGTAGTAACCCCAAATAATTTTTTAGGATTGTAAGTACCCTTTGATTTGAAAACTTCAGCAACAATTGGAACGGTGGAGTTGACTGGGTTAGAAATAATTAAAATGTTGGCATCTGGAGCATAGTCAGCAGCAGCCTTAGCTAAGTCACGAACAATGGAAGCATTGGTGTTGAATAAATCATCTCTGGTCATACCGGGTTTTCTTGGAACACCAGCTGGGATGACAATAACATCAGAACCAGTTAAAGCATCTTGGATGTTTTCTGGGTTGTAACCTTTAACAGTGGAATTGGTTGGAACATGACTAACATCAGCAGCAACACCTGGGGCACCTCTTAAATCGTATAAAGCCAAGTCAGTAACTTTATGGTTCAATTTCAATAAAAGAGATAATGGTTGACCAATACCCCCGTTAGCACCTAAAACGGCAACTTTGTAAGCAGAAGCAGCAGAAGATGAAAAAGATCTGGTAGCAATTTTAGTGAACATGTTAGAATATTTATTAATTGATAAATCAATTGATTAAACAAAAAAAGAAAGACTTCAAAAAAAAAAGAAGTTTTTTTTCTGTCGGCAAGTGGAATTACTCCCTTTTTTATATATGTATATATATATTATTATAGAGGGTAATATTTTGGATTTTCTGGTGAAAAATTAAAAATTGTGGATGCGTCCAAAAACTACCTAACAAAACAAAAAAAAAAATTTAAAAAAAACCTACCAGATTCTACTGAAAAGGCGAAATTCACACTCACCCCGAATCGACAATTGACCCCAATTGTCATTTCAATCATCGTCCATGTGTTCTAATGGTATGGAACCCAATTCTGGCATCTTTAATCAGTCAATTAAGTTAATCAATCTGGTGAAATCACCTCGATAATTACCTTTCCTCGGGTCTGGTTGCCGAATCAGCCAATCACAGCGCGCCATTACCTGACCGACGACTCCGAAAAGATTCCCCAGGTTTTACTTACTTCCATTTGGGTAAGTGCACGTCCCTTTTTATCCAAAACAATTTGATCTATTTTGGTCCAGTTCCAATTGCAGATGATGGTTTGTATCATCACGAGTGCTTGACTTGGCCATATGTGTTTATAGCGTGGGCTTACGGTGTGAAGCTAGTGGGTTGATTCAATTGGCATACGGAAAAAGTCGCTCAGGTCAAGGCATTTCTCGGACTTTGATCCCCTTGCGCAGGACCAACGGGAAAAAATACCTCTGGTTTTGTTTAACCGAAGTGACATGAAAAATCAAGATCTAACAATGTATAAAAGTATAAGAGTATACAACTATAAGAGTATACAACTATAAGAGTATATAAGTTAAGAGGATGTGAAAGAGTATAGGTGGTGAATCGGTGGAAACCGGTTGCAATGCGCGTACGGCTAATAGAATATTCTCTTAACCAACGTAATCAATGGCCGATTTGGCCTCGTATGGTTCTTCAAGGTACTTGACATCATCTTCACTCAATTCAACGTCAACTACAGAACTCACTTGATCAACCACGTCTAAATTGGGGATCCCCACAATGGGGTTGGCTCCTTTATAAAGGAACCAAGCGAGAGTCACTTGCATCATGGAAGCACCCAATTTTTCAGCGAGTTTTTCGACTCGATTGACAATTTCTTCATCTGAAGCTTTAACTTGTTGCAACCCGACTAAAGCTCTCATGGGATGTTTCAAATAACTTTGGGTTTTTTCCAGTTTCCAAGGACGAGCAAGAACCCCTCTGGCATTAGGGGACCAAGGAAGTAAGGCAATCTTATGTTTTTCACACCAAGCATTCATTTCTCGTTCTTCTTCACGATATAATAAACTATAATGGTTTTGCATCGAGACAAATTGATGCCATCCGTTTTGTTTCGCCACATTTTGTAAATCAATGAATTCGTGTGCTTTCATACTGGAGGCCCCAATATATAAAGCATACCCTTTTTCAACCACATCATTAAGAGCTCGCATGGTTTCTTCTGGAGGGGTATCGGGATCGTACCTATGGATTTGATAAACGTCAGCATACGTCCCAAGACGTTCATAAGATGCCTTAGCAGCTTCCAAAATATGTTTTCTTGATAAACCTCGTTTGTTCATTGACTTAATTTGATCTCCAGACAGGAAATTATCAGCAGCGTTCACATCATCATAAACAGGACAGAAGCATTTACTTAAAATAACAATTGAATCACGAGGTATCTTATATTTTTCAATAAATTTACCTAAAAGCAATTCACTTCTACCATTCGAATACACATCAGCAGTGTCAAAAGTACGTAATCCCTTCTGATAACATTTGTATAAAATGGCCAAGTTGGTGTCAAGATCGCCATTGGCACCAAACCAATTTCCCTCGGAGGCCATCATCATCGTGCCAACAATGACTTTCAGGATTTGTAACCCAGTTTGACCAAGTCTGGTCACCAATTTATCAGCATCAGGAGTAGCAGACATTCTTATTTGCTTTTAGATAAGGTTATTCTCAATTCTAATGTCTGGGGAGTTTTACTACCCCTTTTATACTTTTTCCATTTGCTTTTTTCATCCATATCTGTTAATTGCAGTCCAATTGCAGTCCAATTGCGGTCCAATTGCGGTTACTAATCTTCCGTATCACGTTGCCTTTTTACAAAAATGCCGATCTTGCAGTCTCGTATTGGTAAGCATTTTTGTCATTTAGACGCATTTGCATCCTAAAACAACCAACAAAAAAAAAGAAAAAAAAAAACTTTTGAGATTTCCCTTTGTCTTTTAGCTATTTTTGTTAGTATATTTTTTTTGGTGGCAAAACCCCATTTTTGATTACCAATGAAGCATGAACTGCGAGAAGGAGTTAGGGATTAACAGCTCGTTTCATGGATGGGGAGATTGTATATTCGGGGATAATAAGCTCAATTCATTGTTCGTATTGCATTCATCTAATCTGAAATTGAGTGGTTTTCATCTTGCAGGCACCCGGAAGAGTGAAGATAAGTACGACGTACAATCTCGTAAAACACTACCAAAACGGCTTGTAGATTTATGAAACACTCCCTGATTGAGGGGAATTTCACCAATTAGAATCGTTTCTGACAAATGCTTTCCTCATTCTCCCGAGATTTTCTCAGGATATATCTACTAGTTATCAGAATACCAGTCGAGGCAACTGTTTTTGGTATTGTATCTAATTCTTATAAGATATCCTAATTTTTGGTTTTTTTTCAATTGGTTTGATTCATGTATTTTTAGGAATTTTGTCAATTTTGGTAGTTTTTTGAAAAAAATTAGATAAATTAATGTTGCAACCCCTAGGAAATTCAGAAAAGTGCAAATTTTTGTATTTCTTAAATACAACCCAACTAGTTTGAATGACAATAAACTACATTTGACAAGTTGTTATAAACGATAAGCACTTAATCCTCGTCAAGCGTACGAACCTCTTCATTTTTCTTTCTTCCTCCTTCTTTTTTTCTTTCTTTTCTTCGTGCTTATTTTTGATAATGCCTTGTGTACATGTAGAAACCTCCAACACATCTAAAACTATCAACACCCGAAAGGGTGAACCTTATTCATTATCGTTGATCGATTGTTGACAAACGACTTCTGGCTTCTTAGCTGTTAGTTATCTGGTTTGAACACGACAGCATAAAAGTTTAGTATGAGAGTCCGTGGCTGGCCCCAAAGTATTCCAATGCCTCTATGGCCAAGTTGGTAAGGCACCTCACTAGTAATGAGGAGATCGTCAGTTCGAATCTGGCTGGAGGCAATTTATTTTTTTGCAATTTTTTCTTTGTTGTTATCTTTTTTTAGGTCTTCTTCATTTATTTGTGGTTATATTACCATTGTAAAACCAGTGGGGAAACTGGGATCCACATTTATGGATATTTGATGTACTTCATCATTACTGATTTATGCGCGTTTGTGAAGGAGAAAAATATAAAAACAAAACAGATGCTAAACAAATATACTCACTGTTTTTATTTTTATAACCATCACTAGTGATTCTGGAAAGGTAAGCCAATTTTAATGACGGAAAATGACTCTCGCAAAGAAGCACTCGATGGATATCCCCCATGTGGCGTCGGTGGAATTACCTTTAAATGTGAAGAATGAAGATAAGGCCATCTCCATGTTAGGTGGTAAGGATAAAATAGCCAAAGTTATCAACAATCAATATATTCAGAATCAATCTTCAATAAACGTTCCTGAAGAAAATGTGCTTGAATTAAGATTACGGAAAGATCCATTCCATCATCCATTACAATCATTATATACCAATCGAGAAAAAGTCTTATTAAAAGTATCAATTCCTAAGAAAGGACTTCCTGCTGATTATTATGATGATCCTCAAAAATATACCATTCGTGAATTGATTGATGAAAATAAGAAACAACAAGGCCCTAATTATAAAGTTCAGGCGGTTGCCGTCATAAATAAAACCTATTCTTTTAAAACAATGACTGATTTTCAAGTATCTACCAAAAACAATAAATTAGTGCAAGAATATAATAATATAACCGATGCTAAAACACTTAATGATGTGAAAGATTTCTTCGAACATCATGAACATTTGGCGGACATTTCTGATTTTCGTAATCAAGGAAGTTTTGAAAATAGTGATCATCAATTACCCCCGCCACCCATATTAAGTAAAGTAAGGTTACCTTTTGATTTCAAATATCAAAGAAATCCATTTACAGCGGTTCTTAAAGATGATAAGGGAGAATTGAAAGTGATGCCGAAAAAGGATGGTCTCAAGATTTATACTCAAATATTTGACTTCAATGAAAAGGAGGTTCCTACTAAACCAGCACCAGAATTAATTAAAAATTATGAAAATTTGATGAAAACTGATTTATCCTATAATTTAACCGACCAAAATTTAATTCAAGGGATTAATTGGTTAAGACAAGCTTTTGAAATTAAACCAATTTGGTTAAGAAAACATTTGTTTGATGTAGCTCCTGAAAAACTTATTAAATCTTTAAAACAAGCATTGCCTTATGTTTCATACATTCATAAAACTGGTCCTTGGAGATTTTGTAATATAAAATATGGAATTGATCCAAGACAAGATAAATCATACTGGGAATATCAAGTGGAATATTTCCGAGTAGCGGGCCTTCGAGTAGATATTGATAAATCTATTAAAGCTGAAAAATTGTTACCCCCTACCATTAAAAAGAGAAATCCTCGTTCCGATCTTAAATTATCGGATTATTTACTTTTCACTGGTCATAAATTACCTCAAACCATAACGTACCAAATTGGTGATATCCTTGATGAAGACATTCTTGATGTTATTTCAAATACCCCGGATACTCGTTTTTTACGTGATCTGATTGATTTCCAAGATGGTTGGATTAATAAACAAACAATTGAAACAATCAGAAGAATAATCCGCTATAAATTAGCCCAATTCTTAAACGAAGAACCAATCGACGCCTCTAAAATATCCAAAATTGTCAATACAGACTATACAGAAAATGCCGATGATATGGAGGTGGATGAGGAAGATGGGGAAAACGATGATACAAAAGCAGCGGATGAAATCGATGAAGAACAAGAAGAAATAGATCAACAAGAAGAGAAATTCGATGCAGATCTAGAAGAAAACGTCCTCAGTAGAATCGAAAAACTAGATTCTTCAACCGCCTCGAAATTAAAAGGTTTAGTGGCCTTTGTCAAACAAGATTCCATAGAATAGTTATTGTATATTATTGTATTTATAATAGAAATGTATTAGGATTATTTTGGTGTACGGGCCACAGCAGAACTATAAAACGAAAAAAAAAAAAAAAAAAAGAAAACAAAAAACAAACACGTATAGAAAAATCACGACGGGATCAAATACTTGCAACTACTTACATAGCTACCAAGTCCACTATCACGACATCATGACCAAAGCTACTGAAACCGCATTAGTCTTATTCGCCTTATCAGCAATCTACTTTGCTTTATACACCGGTGTTATCCCAAGCACTGCTTTATTCAAAGATGAAATCTTACCATTTTTACCATGGTGGAGTTTAGTTACTTTTGGAGCTTACGCTTTAGGTACTTTAGGTTGGGGTGTTTATACCTTCAAAGACAAAGAAGATAAATACAAGGAATTGTTGGACCAAATTGAAGAAGCAAAAGTGTTCTACAAGAGCAAAGGTATTGATTTAGATGAATAATTATTTTAAAGGTTCCAATTTCACTTCTTCCAAGGTATAATTTCATTTTTTTTAGTAATTGTTTTCATTATTTTGTTTTGCTTCAAATTCTCCTAAATTTTCACTTCCTGCCTTTGGACTATTCATATATATCTTTGGTCTTCTACAAAGTATAAGCTCTTGTACAATTTTTTTTTTTTTTTTTTTTCTCTTGTTTATTTTTCGTAATAAAAAGAAACAGCGTTCGTTTAAAATAAATAAATAAATAACATGAATAAATAGTCAATCATCAAAGGTTTTAGTTTCCTTCACAGCATCAGAAACGTCTAGTAATTTTTGTTTTTAATAAATAATAATGCAAAGTAAGAATGATCTTATTTAAGAGGCGGCCTTGGCCTTTCTTTTGGCCTTCATTTTCTTTTCCATCTCAGCAAACACTCTTATGGTAACAGGAACATTACCCCAGCTTTCTTCATCATCTTTCTTTTCAACAGGTTTAGAGTCGAATGGTTTTTCTTTCATTGTGGCAGCCACAGAATCAGGAAGATTCTCTTTTTTCAAATGATGAACTGGAGGATGGAAATCAGCAGGCCAAACCCCACCATTTTGAACCATTTTATGAGCAGCCTCAGTTCTTTTATCCTTCCATTCTTTCACGTCTTCATTGAATAATTCCCACACGCAATTGACACAACCACTCATACAACAATTGTCGGGTTCAATGGGTCTATCGGGGACAAGCACACCTTGAATCATTCTGGGTTTACCTCTATTGATTCTACTTGAAGACCTGGGGGACTCACCTTTGATTCTACCCCCGAAAACCTTCTCTATTCGTTGTTCTGGAGTCTCTGATGAGTCAATCTTGTAATTACCTTCGAAAGTGACATGGGTCTTTTTCTTCAACGACTTCAAATCTTTCTCGGACATGAGTGATGCCTCTATGGGCTCCTTGGGGCTACTTGGCGTATCTCTTACCAAGTCATAGAACTTATATTTTTTGTTTGAATTGAGTAAATAAGCAGACGAGCTAAGTCTTTTGGCGAAAAATAGCGAGTTTCTGTGACGGGAAAAATGCAGTCTAGTAATCATAGTCTAAGTGAAATGCAATGCTATATAATGCAGAATCGAAATATCAAGCAATGAATGAATATTGAAGAAGAGAGTGATGTTTAAATATATTCTTATCTTCTTTTTTTTTTTTTTTTTTTTTTGCTTCTTGTGTAAGAAGAACTCTCATTTGTTACAAAAATGTCGCTGCGTTCTAGAAGGCCGCAAATGTCGCACACATGACTAATTAGACATTTTCTTACAAATACTTGCTGTCTGGACATTTTTTTGCAGTAAATTGTATATTTGAGTATAAAACTACGACGAAGTTTTTTAAAAGTCCAGATTTTGATGAATAAATAATAGAATGCAAAACGCATGCATCTTTATACGTGCTTAATGTCGAAAGATTTTAGGGCATCTTCGATGCTGAGGAAAAACCCATTACCTAAATCGGAAGATAGGTTGATATTATTACTTGCTAATAATCGTCTATCGTTGATTTCGAAATTTTCATTGATTAGTTTAATGATTCCCAGTCTGTTAAACATATCTCTGATTCTTTTCATGATGGGTACACGACAGAAACAAACCTGGATATTATCGGTGTGGATATAACGAACCAAAACCTCGTATAATAATTGAGTTGCCGAAGTGTCAATGTCATCCATTCCTTTACAATCGAATATGATGAATTTGATGGAGTTAAATTCCCGCATGGAAGGCTGAGAAGGATGAATGAGTAAAGTGCCGTATTTTTCGATTCGGTTCAACCGATTCTTAAGATCACCAACGTTGGCAAAGTTCAATGGTTCAGGAATCTTGATGATTAAAACCCCTTCGATATCTTCAATATTGGCAATGAGATTTTCGAGACTATTGTTATTACCACTGGTACCTGTACCTGAGTGACTATAGGCGATGAAATTTTCTTCAATCAACTGATCGGCATTGCGGAAAATGTTGGTATTGGGCACCCGGCCCAAGATTTGAATTCGTGAACGAGTGCTATGTTTGACCACTCTTATGATTGCCACAAACAACCCCAATGAGACACCGGCTTCGGCACTCCAGAACACGGTGGTAGCAAATATAAGTGAAAAGGTGAAGATTTCATCATAACCACCAATATTCCAGTAAAACATCAAGTCATGGGGCACTTCTTCCAATACGGTGATCCCGATAATGGTGGTGCTTAGAGCCAAGATACATTCAGGCAAGTAGTAAAGGAAAGGGAGAAGATATAATATACCCACGGCCACCGTGATACCCATGATTATTGCTGCCATTGGGGTAGTGGCCCCGGACAAAAGATTAATTTTAGATCTTCCCAAGGCCCCAAAACAGGGCAAGCCACCGAAACAACTCACCACGAGATTGGTCATCCCCAACGCGACCAACTCACGATTTGAAGAGACGTTGTAGTTATATTTAACCCCGAGAGCCTTGGCAGCGGTGGTTGAATCAAAGTACCCTAGAATGGAGCAAAGAAATGCGGTGGAAAAAACTTTTTTATACAATGAGATTTTACTAAGTTGGAATGGGTTATTGATGAAATCGGTGGAAATGGTTTTTTTAGTAAATGTGGTAGTAGTTGTAGTATCACCCACAATCTCAACCCCCTGAGATTCCCATTGGTAATGATAGCTAAGGTAGGTCCCAACCACCACCATGAGAAGTAATTCTGGGATGTAGATGGCTGATTTTTTTTTATACTGATTGACCAATTTACTTTTAGCCAGGCGAATAATCAAAACCACCGATAAGGTGATGGCGGAAATGGCCAAAGTTTTCAAGTGGGTCTTTGGGTAATGGTTGACGACGAAGACGATTTTATCCCAGGTAGTATTATGGGGAAATTTACGAGCCAACTCACTAATACCCATTTCGATAGCAAGTTCATTAATTATCATAATAAGCCCCATGGCTCCGATGAAACCTTTTAATAGGGCACGAGAGAGTAAATTATCCAAGAACCCCAAGCGGAAAAACCCGGCGGCCAAGAGCACGGCGCTTAGACAGACCGAGATGGCAGCGGCCACCTCACGTTCATCGAGTTGATGATCACCCGGTAAATGGGTCCAGGTTTCAATGACGGAACCGTAGATCAACGCGGTGGAAGGTGCGGGGCCCGAGATAAGTACTGGTACACTACCCAAGGTGGCATACACGAGAGCCCCGGCAATGATACTGTAGAGCCCCAATAGAGGAGGGAGATGGGCCAAGGATTGAGTAACTGACATCACGTAGGGGATTTGGAAACTGGCCAACGATACCCCAGCGAGGAAATCACCCAAGAAAACCAACCGGAATGGGTAGTTAGGGAGCCAGCGAAGAATGGGGCAGTAGTAGGTTACGTAGGCCCAAAGATCAAAGGAGGTAGCGGCATGATGGTGGTTGAAATCAAAGTTGGAGAGAAGGGAGTCATGGTCATGATCATGACGATGATTGTTTTCCTCATGAGAGTTAGGATTGATATAGGCTGCTGATTCGGTTAGGTTGGATACGCTTTTCAAGCTGCGAAGCGACTGGGTGGAAGGAACCGAGTAAAGAGGCGGTCTCAAGGAAGCAGACGACTTGGACGATTGGAGAAATGGTCGTTGTAATGAAGTAGTGGAGTTATTATTATTATTGTGATTGTTGCTGTTGTTGTTGGAAGAATTGGCGATGATATTGGGGGAATCAGCTCGTGGGAGTCTCGATATGGAGTACAGTGATCTGAGCAATGCCGTGTTTTCGTTGGGGATACCCGACATTTCTTTGAATTGGGGGTCCCAGGTGAAGAGTAGATGAAAGAAGTTGAATCAAAGTTGGGAAAATATTGTTTATATTTTAATTTGAGAACAAAGCGCACCACAAAATTTGGGTAATAAGGGGTATTTTTAATGATAAAAGGGGGACAACCCATAAGGGGGTCAGGAATAGACCTTTGATGTCATGAATTGAACATGTCATTGGGCCGAGTCACATGAAATGGATCAAATAAATAGCGGGTTGACGGTGGATAAATAATAAAACATGTCAAATCATCAAATTTCAAGATCAACAAAAAAATACGAGATACAATTTATTATGGTGGCATTTGGTTTCCTGATTCTGTTATTGATTAAGCTGGTGATCCCACTGAGGGAGATGGTCTGTTATTACTACTATAAATTGATGAAAACTTACCGAGTCGTCCCGGGCATCTTCTCGCTTGCCAAATCTCTCCACATAGATAAGATATTTCAGTAGCAAGACCATATCCAATTATACGCTTTATAGTTTGATTACATAATTGTAGGGTAGATACCATTCGGCACGTGATCCCCAACATCTGAATTTAATGACATCTACCCTTTTGCACAATGTACCATACCATATTCACTATAATAGAAGCAAACTTATTTGTAAGAACTATACGAATAGGAAAAACTTATTGTGATTTCTATAGCTTACGTATTAAATAGCTTGATTAACATCAGGATGAGGAGAATACACGTCTACTTTACGGTGTTTAAAGTATGGGTTGTACTGGTGCCGATGGTTTTCAGATCGGCATCCTGATTCTCTCATAGTGACTTCAAACTCATCTTCCAGACGATTTCTCGTGGTGGCTTTAGTGATGATAGAGTAATACAACTTGGAGAAGCAGTATCTAAGTGAATTACTTTGCCCTTCTAGGTTGTCGAAATTGTATGAGCATGGTAGGTTGGAAAGTAAAAGCTTAGATTGAATTCAATCTTTTATTACCTTATATCGAGCGATTTTAAGAAGACTCACAATGGCTAGACATTAAATCAGCTCGTCTACACTGGTGTCATTCATGATGGATAGTTGGAGAGTGAGTCCAGTATCAACTGCATCTTGTGTCGATAGTATGACAGAAATTCACAAACAAAAGAACGCTCTCTCATAATGGTAAAGGCTGCCACTTCTTTGTATTACATGACCAAACGTTCTACTTACCAAAACGCCCGTGTGCCGGGGAATTGATTCTAACAGACCAATCCGGCATATAAGTTTATTAGTTATTTTACATTTTGCAGCCATGGGCTAGTCTTCATTAATTACATTAAATACATTCATTAATTACAGTCATTACATTCATTAATTACATTAAATACATTCATTAATTACATTCATTACATTCATTAATAACCCACTTGTCAATATATTCATTACCGTTCAATACATTCATTACCATTTGTTAATCATTCATTACCTTACTACCATTTGTTAATACATTCACTACCATTTGTTAATTCATTACCATTTGTCGATACATTCATTTTTTATTTATACATTCACTGCCATTTGTTAATTCACTACCATTATACGTTCATTAACATTTGTTAATTCACTACCATTGTTAATCATTCACTTGCGCACACCAGAGGAAGGCGTATATGACCTATTTCTTCTTTAACCTATTCTGTTCACCCCGGTCAAAACCAAGACAAGAAACAACTCATTTTGGCTCGAGACTTCTTCACTTGATCCACAGCACTTAGGGCTCTTAAGTTTTAGCCGCCCCCTCGTGTTCTGCTCCAAACCTCATTGCCCTTTATAGCTGCGTGACACTGTGCTTGGCTTATCATGTTTCAATTTTATCTCGCTTCTTGAGCTTTAGTATAGTATAATACAATAGAGCTTTGGTATAGTATAATACAATATGACAGGCGTCGATGCCGCACGTAATAATTGAGAAGCAATATACGAGACGATCATACACATGGTCTATTGTCGTACGCTAATTTAATATAACGCCCGGGAGAAAAAAGCCCGTACACCACCAGACCCACCAACACCCCCCTGCACATAGCCTGGCACGGGCTTAGACACCTCACAAAACTAAAATTACCAGTGACCGTTGATTTTGTTTCTTTTTTTTGTTTCTTTTTGTTTCTTTTTTTCTCTTCGAGAAGAGCGAGCGTGCCACGTGGGTGCAAAAAACAATCTATACGGGTCTTTTTTGTAATTGTGGAAACAGATCCTTAATCAGATCGATTTACGAGAATTCAGCCTCTCGTGGAGAGATATCCCAATTCTACAACTGGTCGAGTGACTACTAGGTTTGGAAGACCTGAATCACAATAAACAGTCTGCATTCATCTAGGTTCAGCACAATCAGTCTGGTGGGCCATATGAGTGGCAAGAAAGGTGATGATGAATTAAAACGTGGGTTACCCATTCTTAGTCTGGATTAATTATCACTGGTGTTTCTGCCTTCATTAACTTTTTCTTGGGAGGTTGTTATTCTTCTTTGGTTAAATTATTGGTGTGAAAGTCTTGGTTTTTTTTCTTATTCTTTTTTTGGATGCCTTCTTTTTTTTTTTTTTTTTTTTTTTTTTTTTTTTTTTTTTTTTTTTTTTTTTTTTTTTTTTTTTTTTTTTTTTTTTTTTTTTGGTGGTAGGCAATTCAGCAGTTGCGAAAAAGACGTACGGCCTGATATCAAATGAAGCCCACGAGTTCGAAGAGTATGAAGAGATATGTACAGAATATATAAGTATATAAGGATATCGTGGAATCTGGATAAGACGTCTTCTGATTTGAAATCATCAACAACCACAACCACAACCACAATCAACAAAAATGGCTCACATTCAACAGTTTGATTACATTTTTGCTATAGCCATGTTGTTTGCATTCTTGGATGCATTCAACATTGGTGCTAACGATGTTGCCAATTCGTTTGCTTCGTCTGTCTCTTCCAGATCCTTGAAATACTGGCAAGCCATGATCTTGGCCTGTATTTGTGAGTTCTTGGGTGCCGTTTTGGTTGGTTCTCGTGTCAGTGACACCATCAGATCCAAGGTGATTGATGTTGATGTTTTCAGTGCCGACCCCACCGTGCTTATGTTGACCATGGCTTGTGCCTTGGTTGGGTCTTCCGTGTGGTTGACCATTGCCACCGCCATCTCCATGCCTGTTTCCACCACCCACTCCATTGTCGGGGCCGTGATTGGTGCTGGTATTGCTGCCAAGGGGGCCAAAAACATTCACTGGGGTTGGGATGGGGTTGCCCAAATCTTTGCTTCTTGGGTTATTGCTCCTGCCATTGCCGGGGCTTTTGCATCCATTATCTTCCTTTTCTCCAAATATTCCGTGTTGGAAATCAAAAATGAAAGAACCATGTTAAGAAACGCCTTGATGTTGGTTCCTGTTCTTGTATTTGCTTGTTTCTCCATCTTGACCATGTTGATTGTTTGGAAAGGGGCTCCTTCTTTGGGTTTGGACGAATTGTCCGGTTCTGCCATTGCTGCTTCCATCTTGGGTGTTGGGGCCGTGGCCTTTGTCTTATTCATGATTTTCTTCTATCCTTACTACAGAAGAAAGTTGGTCTATAATGATTGGACTCTTAAATGGTACGACTTCATCAGAGGCCCCGTTTTCTACTTTATGCCCACCGATAACATCCCCCCAATGCCTAAAGGTCACGAATTAACCATTGATTACTACGGAGGTCGTCGTTATGAAAATGAGCAACCTACTGCCAATGAAGATGACTTAGAAGTCTCTTCTTCCAATAAAGATCAAACCGAAATTAACGAAAAACGTACTGCTTCTTCTACCAACTCCATCAACGTTACTCATCATGAAACTAACCACTCTCAAGAAGAACAAATGACTACTCGTCAATACTGGTGGCTGTTAATCAAACAAGGTCCTTCCAAATGGCCTCTTGTCGTATGGTTGTTCCTTAAACACGGTATTGATCAAGATATCATCACTACCCAAGTTAACTCTAAAGGTGCTCTTACCGGTAATTTACAAAAAATGCATGCCTCTTCCAAATATTACGATAACAAAGTCGAATATCTTTTCTCCCTTTTACAAGCCATCACCGCTTGTACCATGTCTTTCTCCCACGGGGCTAACGATATTGCCAACGCTGCTGGTCCCTTATCTACCATCTACGTCATTTGGACCACCAACTCCATCGGTAAAAAAGCCGATGTCCCAGTCTGGGTCTTATGTTACACCGCCGCTGCCTTATGTGTTGGTTTACTTACTTTTGGTTACAGAATCATGTCTTCCTTAGGTAACAAATTGATTTTACAATCTCCTTCTCGTGGGTTCTCTATTGAATTGGGTGCTGCCATCACCGTGGTTATGGCTACTCAATTAGCTATCCCAGTTTCTACCACCCAATGTGCTGTCGGTGCCACTGTCTTTGTTGGGTTATGTAACCGTGATTTGAAATCTGTCAACTGGAGAATGGTTACTTGGATTTACGCCGGTTGGATCTTTACTTTACCCGTTGCCGGTCTTATCGCCGGTATCATCATGGGTATCATCATCAACGCTCCTCGTTTCGGGGGTGAATATATATTAAGTTGAGCTTAATCAACTTTCCGTGTTCTTATGTATTTTAATTTATTATTTATAAACTTGTTTCATTGTAGTTACCTAAATTCCCCTTCCACCACAAACAAACGAGTACCTTAACTGAAAATTGGTTGCTTGACAAGAATGAAGACTCGGTTCAAGAAATATTTGAGTTCCTGTTCAAATTTGTGTCATAGCACAAGCACCGACTAAGCCATATACAGGGGTTCCGAACAGCCCTTACAAGACCATATTTCCTTGGTCTATAAAGCTCACAAGAATTATTCCCACTCCTGAAATTCCTCACAAAGAAACTGTCCCTAACGGTAAAGATAATGGTCATCGTAGCCAAACGAGCTTATTCTAAAATCTTCCCACGACCTCAACAAAACTGCCAAGAGTCAGTATGTAAGCAATGAATGTACCAAAGACCTAGGAGAATATGTTTTTATTCTTTTCTTTTTTTAATGTATCATCAGAAAAAGCTAAAGATATAGAGTGCCCTGAAAGCAAGGGGTCGAATCAGGTCTGAAAATGTATTTCCTTAACGCTGAATAAACTTATTAAACCTACCTAGAAGCTACGAGAAATATATACCTCCTAAAGATTAAGGAAAAATTTGAAGATCAGAAAAGCCTATGATGAAGAGGTAAAAATGAACAGCAATAAAATTTAAGGTATAGCATTTTTTGGTGTACGGGCTTTAAATAATTTCTACAATCACAATGCTCATGTCTTTTCTTTTCTCAAGAAATGGAGGGTTGGCCGAGTGGTCTAAGGCGGCAGACTTAAGATCTGCTGGACAGTTGTCCGCGCGAGTTCGAACCTCGCATCCTTCATTATTTTTTTCTTTTTTGTTTTGATTGATTGTTTTGTTTATT
Source organism: Hyphopichia wangnamkhiaoensis (assembly GCA_030578475.1). Taxonomy (NCBI): domain Eukaryota; kingdom Fungi; phylum Ascomycota; class Pichiomycetes; order Serinales; family Debaryomycetaceae; genus Hyphopichia; species Hyphopichia wangnamkhiaoensis. Next base: position 36,555 of record JAJMSM010000058.1, read on the forward strand.
CCAATTCAATTCTTTACATCATCTTCTCTTCTTCTAATTTTTTTTGACGTATTTGACCAATATCACCAACCCTTGATAAAAAATTGAAACCAGCTATTATGATCAAGAGCATAACAATTCGAAGAAATTGCCCCCATGTACCTATAACTGACCCTTGTCAAGTATCTGATAATCGCCAAATTGCAATCAATAATGGAACTCACCTAACTATCTTGGATCCTAAATTACCTTCAATTCATAAAAGTATAATATACAACGAAGAAGCCGAGAAGCAGGTGTTGGACTCTGGTGAACTCTATGATATAAGTTCCATACTACGAGTTGAACAATTGGAAGTCATTGGTATACGATCTTTAACGAATCTCATTGTGGAGACGACCGATCAATCCTTCCATTTATCAAGAATCAACGAACCGCATGTTCTCTCTCATAAATGGTCGGCCACCAGTCCGTACACCAAAGATTGCCTATTGGGTGTTTTATTAAATACATCTGAATTACTCATTTTGAAAAGAGATACCATCGATCCAACTAATTATAAACCAGTTTTCAAAATTTTCAATCTCTTGCTAGATCAATTGTATTTATCTCGGGATAAAATCACTTCTGATGGTAAAGTATTGGTCACGAATGATCAATATTCATCACTCATCATTACATCCTTCGAATTCAGTCAAATAAATACTCCCGAACTCGATAAAATAACCCCTCTTCTAAGTTATTCCAATGGTCTTAATCAAGTGACAATCCATACTTTGAACAAAAGTTTCGATAAGTTGATTACCCTCGATATCCAACCTGACTCAATTGTCAAACAACTGTGGTCTCCTTGGGTAAAAGTAGACGATACCAAGTTGTACAGTTACTTAACCATAATCCTAGCCAATAATCAGGTAAAAACGACAAAATTGGTATACGATACCCATCTACAACAATTGACTTCCGGTTCTTTTAGTGATGTGCTCCCTGATGCCTCAAGATTTACAGTGTATCATACGAAATATGCTTCAACCGAACACGATGTACTTTTAATAGTGGTATCGTCAGTAAGTGTCAAGGTTTTCTCCCTTGAGAATGGAGCTACCCTTATTTCGGAAAATCGTACAAGATATCGCTCAATGGCCAGCAGTGTTTTGACTCATATCAGCTCAAATATATTATACATTGACGTGGGATACGAAAATGGCAAATTCGAACGATTCGAAGTGGAATCAAGTACCCCTCAATTTAAAAGTCAAGTTCACTCCCGCAATAATCAATCTCCTAAAGCAATTAGATCATTAGTCAATCGAGAAACATATCGATATGAGGTTACCAAGGGTAAAAATGGAGCCAATGGAGGTGATGGAGAAGATGCCCCACCGCCTTCAGGGTCCGATGAATTTACTGGTCTTTCCCAAAAACCTTTTTTGAATTCGGTTGAGTTCAAATTTTCCAACATAGGTGCCAAGATCATCGAGGACTCAGAACTGGTTGTTTTCATAAGTCGAGTCATTCCTCAGAACGTTTTGAACTATGTTATTTCATCCCAACTTGAATTCGATATATCTTTTCTCCCTCTTACTCATATATATGATGATTACGTACAAAGACTGAACAAGATTGTGGATACTGCCATCAACTTTATAAGTGGGGTATGGCTCAAACAATATAATGAGGCTCTTCCATCAGTTCCTGCTTCTGATGAGAAAGAACCCACAACCAAAATCACCGAATTTATCAACAAGATTCAGACTGTGAAAAGTGGGACCTTCCCGTTGCAAGAACTTATAACAACAAAGAATATTCCCACTAAACCATTCAAACAATTTCTATTTGATGAATTTACTAAGCGAGCTGAAGTCAGTTATTTACAACAACGTTATGTCTTCAACATCAGCTTGTTAAGATCATTGTATTTTCTTAGTTCTCAACATCCTAAAAATGAGGAAGTTCCCAATGTCATTAAGGAAATAAATACTGAACAAACCATGATTGAGAAATCACTCATTGATTACTTGTTGCAATTGATATTGAATTACGTTACCACGGTTTTGGGCAAAAAATTATCAAAAGTTAGCCAAACTGATAAATTCATTTTGATTACTTACTATGTATATTTACAAAATCAAGGTTTCAACATAGCTCAGCAAGAGGTAATTCCAGACAAAGCCGAGATAGTGGTCACCACCCCATTTTTCGAAGAATTATTTGAAGTGACGAAAAACGATATCGTGGCAGATGGTGAAAACATTCTCAAGACGGTGAAATCAAAATCGGGCCATAAATGGTCGCGGTGCTCATTAACCACATATCCCTTATTGGAATTGAATAATAGGATGGATGAATTGAAAAAATTCAATTATGTCAGTAATCAATCAAATAACATTGACACACAAGTCTACGGAGAATTATTCAACCATGACCTGATTATTGATAATTTATTGAACACTCTAAACTATTGTATCTATACAGGCAATCGCACATATAATGTAAACTAGAAAGCGAGGGAATATATGTCATTGCTGCAAAACTTGATGAAATGAAATAAATAAATAAATAATTTGTAACATTAATAAACAAATGAAAAATGCAAAGACGTACAGGTTAGTTAAGTTTTGATTTTGGTTCAACCATAAAGGAACCAGGAATGGGGGCAAAGCCTTCATCTTGATTAAGGAATGCACCGGTTAAGATGCTATTCCCTTTTTCTTTATTCCAGACCAATTGAGTAGGATTCCAATGAATTAATTGGCTCACATGACTTGGAGGAGGATCCGACACTTTGGTAATCAAATAAGCAACGCTTGATTCGGCAAACCCATAAATGAGAATCGATACCCAGGGGAATTGATAAATTAGAAAATAGTAACAAAAACCAAATCCAAAGAGTAAACCTTCTCTTGATTTCATCCACTGTTCTTTTTCAATTTTGGTAAATTTGATTCTGACAAAATAGGGCAATAATAAGTCATGAATCATGTTTCTCGAGCCCCAGTAAATACTTAAAAATAGCATACCATGATGTTTAGGTACAAATTGTAAGATTAAGAAGATCACCATAGCTGGGATGGTTCCAACTTTATCATTAAAATTCAGAAACGAAATCAACCCAATGATCACCGTGCCAATTTTGGGGATTCTACACAAAACATAAATTAGGACATTAAAGGCACAGTTATGTAAATAACGTTGCAAAAAACTGGAAAAATCGCCCGATTTTTGATACTTGGTCTTAATACTAGAGAACCAGGACGGCCCTGACTTATAGTAGCGCAAATCGGTGGATTCCATCGAAACACTAACGAGATTATCGTGGAATTGATGATCCTTATTATCGGGGTGCTTATTGATGTAAACATCATCAATGAATTTCAAGCTCATCAAAAAGAGATTATCCAATTCGGGCTTGAAAAAGCGAATGGCAGAAATAATAAACACCCCAACATTCAAAACGTGTTTTTGGAAATATGCCAAACCATTTACAATATCATCCAAATCCTGATCATGATCGAATATAAGTGATAATAACTTGAAAAAAAACCTCACGGAAAGTAACGGAACCCACAAAATACACTGAAGAATAATCGAGTACTTAAGTGCTCCAAGGGCTTGTTGATAATACGCCAGCTTAAACAATTTGGGGTTTTGCAAAGATCGATAGGCTCCAAGTAAAGCCAATTGAATTCCCCTTAGTATTGCTACTATGGAAAACCCGGGTGGAGGTTTTGAGAGAAATATGGGAGATGCCATGACCTTGTTTTTCTCACGTGGACGTTCTTCTTCAATTGAACAATAAAACTCAGATTCGTGTCGTAAAGCAGGGCCTTGTCAATTTTTCCAGAAGGAATGAAAAGAATTCATTCATCTATTCATTTTTTTTTTTTTGTCTCTCCCTTACCATATGATCCTTTGCCATTTCCAGAAACTGACATTTTCGCATCAGGCTATGAACGGTTTTTTTCAACATCCAGACACCAAATCTATTCTTAAATCAGCAGAGAGATTGATATTTAAAAGAAAGGGGAACATCAAGCGGACATCTCGATCGGACGCCCTGTGCCCATCAGCAAGAGGATTCCTCGATGCCGTATAAGAAGATGCCCCATCCCGGTGAGAGATGGTCCTGAAACCATCAGAGTCATCGTGGAGTGTGCCTCAAGTGGAGTTTCGGATAACATTAACCGTTGCATTTTTGTCTCATCTCATCCGCCTGCTGGGCCGTTTCTTACAAGGCATTCTCTCCAACACGGCCTTCCTGGGCATTTGTACCGCTTATAACCGCCTGGAATGCTGGAGTATTTCTGGTAACACAGGGCGGGGAGGGGCAGTGGCTATTAGTGTCGACCAAAAGTAGCAAGCACAGTCGTTGTTTTCAATTTGACGTTTTGGAAAGTGCTCGGAAAATGGTAACCGGCCAGTTTTTCTGCTCTTCTCGCTTTTTTTTTCCTTGTTGCGTCGTTTCTTTTTTTGGCAGCCACAAATGACTCCGATAGTGACAGGGACTCCGACAGGGGAGAGGTCAACGGGTTAGAGGAAGAGGTGGATGCAACGCTTATCTCTAGAATATATATATATATGTCTAGATGTCTACCTGAGTCTAAGGTATATAATCTGTTATTTTATTTTTGGCCCTTAGCAAAATTGGTAATCATGTCTACTTCAACAACAACCACTACTACTACTACTACTAATACTTCAGCAGCATCTCCTATTGAGCTTCCAGCCATACAGACTTCTCTCAGGGAGGTGACCCACCAACTCCCTGTACAACCCCCATGTCGTATTTTCTTTAAGAACGAATTCGAACAACCTTCCGGGAGCTTCAAACTTCGAGGTATTGGTAACTTGGTGGCCCAGTCAGTGCAAGAAGCTCGTACTCACCATCCTCGCAAGCAGATTCATGTTTTTGCCTCTAGTGGAGGTAATGCTGGATTGGCAGCAGCATACCTGGCCAGTTATTACCAAGTGGGTTGCACGGTGGTGATCCCGGTGACCGCCAAACCAGAAATTGTGGATCTTTTACGTAAATATAACGCCCATATCGTCATGCACGGCCAAAGTATCTACGAAGCCGATAAGCACGTCAAATCAATCATTGCCAAATGCGACGCCAATAAGCTCTTTTCTATTTACTGTCACCCCTTTGATAATCCATTAATCTGGCAAGGTCATCTGACGTTGGTGGATGAGATTCTCGATCATCAATTATCGCCTCAAGATGCCTCCAAGCTTCGTGGTGTGGTCGCCAGTGTTGGCGGTGGTGGTCTCTACTGTGGGATTGCTGATGGATTGAAAAAACACGACAAACGTGATACCGATATTCTTTTACTTGAAACCAAACAAGCTCCAACTTTTACCGAATCAATCAAAGCCGGTCGTATTGTAACGTTGAAATCAGTCAACTCAATGGCCACCTCTTTGGCATGCTCCTATATTTCAGAGCAAAGCTTCGACTATTATAATGACCAATCCACCAATAAAACATTTGTGGAATCAATCGATGATTTGGAAGCAATTAAAGGCTCGGTTCATTACTACAATAACTTCGGCACCGTTGTCGAACCCGCATGTGGGGCTTCATTATCTGTGGTCTACAATCAAATCAATTTATTGAAACAGAATTTTAGGGGCTTATCAAAAGATGATATCGTGGTTATCGTTGTTTGTGGTGGCTCCTGTACTAATCAACTGGGTATTGAAAACTTTAAAACTTTACTCAGACAACAAGTCAAATTATAGTCTCTCTTTCTTTTGCATTTCTTCTTCGCTTTTTACTACTTTATAGAGTCCTTTTTTTTTATTATTCATTCTTTTCATGCCGTCAGTAGTACTTGCTCTAATTTAATGATTTAATATCTTGTTACATTTAGCCACACCTAATTTGTAGTGCCAAAAAAAAGAAAAAGGAAAAGAAAAAAAGAGAGAGACAGACTCGCTTACATAATCAATATCAATATCAAAAATCAACTCTTGTACAACATCACCACCACCAGATAACCGCCATTATCTTAATCTCCACATCGTATTGTCAAATGCTGCGACGTAATGACAGTAGCTCGACCTCCCTTGAAAGTGTTAATAAATATAACCATCCTTATGCCCCGTATACGATCCAAATCCAATTAATGGATGCAATTTATGATACCATTGATAATGATTTCAAAATTGGACTATTCGAAAGTCCTACCGGGACTGGTAAAACACTATCCCTAATTTGCTCCACAATGACGTGGCTCCGACACTATAAAAAGACCAATTTCTTCCCCAATACCACGAAAGACGCGTCCTGTCATAATCAAAACTTCGATTTTAGCGATACCAGTGAGAGCGAAAGTAGTGATGATGAACCTGAATGGGTCAAGAAAACATACGAGAAAAACATCATTGCTAAAACAAGGGGTAGAGCAGAAGAATACGAGCGCTATCTAGATACTGTGGCTGATAGACAAGCCTCACAGACAGTTAGAATCCATGATTTAAACCAAGAACAGAAGCGCAAACGTAAAAAGATTCAACAGGAGACAACCAATGATGATGAATATCTTGCGGAAGATTATTATAGTGATAGTGAAACTGGCCTTACCAACTCATCTGAAGTGAATAAAGAAAATAATCAGTTGAGTGCTCAGATTCAAAAACTTCTTTCCAAAGTAAGTGGGACTCGAAATCAACCAGAAGCAATAAATGATTGCCCCGTTCTGATTTTTTTTACATCACGAACCCATTCTCAATTAACCCAATTTTCCCATCAGTTGAATTTAACCAAATTTGAATCGTCATTTGATAATATCCCTGAAAGAATCAAATTCTTACCCCTTGGATCCAGAAAACAATTATGTATTCATCCAAAGATATCTCAATTTACCGATATCAATAGTTTAAATGACGCTTGTATTGATTTACAAAACTCGAAGCAAAAAAATTGTGAATTCTTACCTAAGCTTAATAATCCGGATTCGGTTGACCAAATCAAGGATTTCACTGATATTAGTTTAACTAAGATTCACGATATCGAAGATTTAGCTCAATTGGGCAGTAATTTGAAAATATGTCCATACTATTCAGTTAGGAAAGGGGTAGAACTTACAGAGATTGTGGCATTACCTTATCAAATGCTATTACAGGATACTACTCGTGAAGCTTTGAATTTAAAAATTGATAATGCGATTATAATCATTGACGAAGCTCATAATTTACTCGATACAATTAGTGCCATGAATAGCTTATCAATCAATGCCGACGAACTAAATGATATCATTAAATCGTTGAAATTTTATTTAACTAAATTTATGAAACGATTAAACAGTGGTAATCGAATAAATATCTTGAAACTAATCAAATTATGTCAGGTGGTTCAAAAATTTATCAATAAATCAACTTACAAAGCGGGAGATGAAATCACCAGTGATTCCATATTTGAAGGTAATACGGGTGATTTAGTTAATGTTCATAAACTCGAAATTTTTTTGAAGAGACTGAAAATTGCTTATAAGATCGAAACTTATATGGATAAACTACAAGAATCAAACCAATATTCTAGGAGTTCTTCAAATCCATTGCTTTTCAAAATCACCCAATTTTTGAAAAAATTAAATAATCCATCCAAAGAGGGAAAATTTTTTTGGGATACAACGCTGGGGAGGGTTCTGATAAATTATATGCTACTTGATCCTCGAGAAATCTTCCGAGAATTGGTTGATCGGAGTAAATGTATATTATTATGTGGTGGTACCATGGAACCAATGAATGAATATATCGAATATCTATTCCCGTATGTCTCCAAAGATAAGATCAAGCAATTCAGTTGTGGCCATGTTATACCAGAAAAAAATTTAAAAGTTTTCCCGATTGGAGAACATAAATCAGTTAAATTTGAGTTCCTGTTTGATAAACGGAATAATTCCATGCTCATTAAACAATTGGGAGAATGTTTAATTGAATTGGTATCGACAATACCCGGTGGGGTGGTTATTTTTTTCCCTAGTTATAAATATTTGAATCAAGTAATTGATACGTGGAAGCAGACGACTATTTATCAGCGACTTAATTCGATAAAACCAATCTCGCAAGAACCCCCTGATTCATCGAATGTTGAAACAACATTACAAATGTATTCCACCACCATAAACCAACAAAGGGGAGCCATTTTGATGTCTGTTGTTGGAGGAAAGATGTCGGAAGGAATCAATTTTGCCGATGAATTGGCACGAGCCGTAATTATGATTGGACTACCTTATCCTAATGCTTATCTGGGAGAAATAATCGCCAAGAGGAAATACATTGAAGACATGACGTTAGCACGAGGAGGAAGTAAATATGATGCTGTTACCAATTCCCGTAAATTTTATGAAAATATATGTATGCGAGCCATAAATCAGAGTGTGGGTCGAAGTATTCGACATATTAATGATTATGCCACCATTTATTTAATTGATGAACGATTTAAACAAGGCAATATTCAGCTGAAATTAAGTGGCTGGGTCAAACAACGAATCATGAAAGTGGCAACATTCCCCGGATTATTAGAGGAGCTGAAAGACTTTTTCAATTCTAAACTTGTAAATAAATATCAATAAATATTAATCAAGGTAAGCAACGTCACTTCTTAATACCCATTTTACACCATCTTCCACGAGCTGAGCTTCGTGCTTCAAGCAATCATCCCCGTGCTTATGTAGCAAAGCCATCCCTTTTGTAGGATGAACACTAAGAGGCTGTTTATAATCAGGGTAAAAAATGGTATCACCACCTTTGAATTCATCATCCCCGGTTAAGTAGATGAGCAAAGTCCAGTGAGTGACCAACTTTGATTTCTTATCGAGAACCACCGACTCATCGTAATGCTTACCAAAATGGTGACCTTTACGATAGCGATAAATACGTAATTGAGGATTCAATCCATTAGCAGGTTGAAAGATTGATCTAATCAAATCAAGTTGATCGTCAGGGTACCCAGGGTCCTGGGTTAGGATAGTGTAAAGATACGACCAAAGAGACAGGGCTGCGGCCTGGTCTGTGATTGAGATACGATCGTTGAAACGAGCCGCGTAGTACTTGGATTTGATAAGAGGAGTTGTTTCCAATGATAAAGACGTGAATGATTTGATTAATTCATTGCATAGTTCAACCGAGAAGAAATTATCAATGGTGACGATCTGGTCCGTAATGAGCGATTCTGGCGAAGGGGTATAAAACTGTTTGGCGAGCTGTTTCGAAAGATCATGGAACCTGGCCGGGAACTCGAACTTAGGGGTGTTCTTTGCTTTTGGCGGCATGCTTACGGGTATGTTGTTGGTGGAGGTTGATTATCATACTTCCATGTTTTTTTTTTAGTACTCGCACACTCTACATTTTTCATTGAATTTTTTTATCACTACGTCATTATCTTCACTTCCTTTCTTTCAACACCTTCACTTCATTGCAACACTTGCACACTTCCACATCTAACAAGCATGCATATCGGTCGCGTGCTTGCGCTACTACTTGCGCTTCCCTTGATCCAGGCGTTCCAAGCCACTCCAGTCATCGTGGCCTCACATAAACTTGTTAAAGGGTTGAAACAAGAATTGAAACACGATAATGCCAAAGTTCATCAAGAAACCGACGTGACCAACATGTTGAAGAAACTCATCACCGACTGCTCGTCGGACGCATACTTATTAGTGAACCAGCCAGGTTTACGATACGATGATATGGTTGGAGTCCACACCCAAAGATGGCCATTTTTAACCAAGTATTTGACCTTGGCTAGTAGTGTGGTGGGATTACCCTGGGTTGATTCCCCGCTTGACCATAATTTTTTGGAGAATTATATCATCAAGAACTGTGATGCCGAACTGATCAGTGTATTACAGGAAGACGAAGCAGAAGTGGCCCAGTATATCGATACCCGAAAAAGAGTGATTCGAGTAGAATTAAGTGAATTACCCAAGGATGTCGACGAGGACACTCGGGGTCTTATCCTCAAAGAACACGATGAATTGATCCGTAAGATTCTCCGTAAAATCCCGTCTCCTCATTATACCATTATTTTGACCTCGAGCACCACGCTGTCCATGCATCCAGTGCCCGAAGCAATTGTCAGATCCAGGCCCGAAAAACACGAAATGTTCAACGATATCATCAACCATCCTTCAAGGCAACAAGAAGTCGAAAGAAACGCCCACAACTACCAGAACGTGGCTCCCGAGTGGAATCCTGATAAAAATACCGTCAATCGTTATATACGTAATCGAAAACAAGACGAAGTTCATCTCTTTAGAGGTGAACAAAGCTTGGAACTATGGAAACAACACGAAAAATTGATCACCACCATGGTGGTCATGATCCTCAGTATCTTCATGATGAAAATCGTCCATTTTTTGAAATGGTTAAACCACAAATCAAACAAAAATGGATTACTAGATAAGAAATCCACCTGAAAAATTAGCTAACTTTATATCGTACAATATTGAAACACCCCAACCTGTAAGTACACAACATGCAAAACACTGTCAACATGTAAAATCTCGCACGCCAAACTGCAATTGCGTAAAAAATCACGCCAATTACACAAAAACAATAGAATCAGCTGTTTTTTTTCTAACATTTTTTTTTTTTTTATCAGTGCTTTTTTTATAGTGCTTTTTTTATAGTGCTTTTTTTTTTTTAATAGTGCTTTTTTTTTTTTTTGGTGTCTTACAGAAAAAGAAGACTAAGAAGGAAGACAAAAAAAAAATCTCTAATTCTTATTTTGGTTTACTAATCTATTGATAAAAAGATATTCTTGAAACATCAATAACTGAATAAATGCTGGTTTAAACAACATAATTAATCTCGAATCATTTCTTGCACTTTCCAAGTTGATACATTTTATAATTATTCATTAGGTGATGTCGGAATATTTACAATTTAATAGCATTCCCTCCGGTAAACATAAGGGCAAAAAACATATTGTGATTGTGGGAGCAGGGATCATTGGGGTCTGTATTGCTTATTATTTGGTGAAGCATCCCAAGTACGATGCAAGCAAAATACACATCACCATCATTGAAAGCAAACGAGTGGCTGGAGGGGCCAGTGGGAAAGCGGGTGGATTATTAGCATTATGGGCATTTCCTCAACAAATCGTGCCTCTTTCATTTGAATTACATCAACAGCTAGCTGACTTATACAATGGGGAGAAAGAATGGGGGTATCGTCGATTGACCACGGTACTGTTGGAAGGTGATATTAGTCGTTTGCCCAATTTAAGTGATGAAGATGACGACTCTTCCTCGGACGATGAAATAATAAATCATGCCAAATTCCACGATGCCAGTGAATCGGCCGATTCATTCAAAAAATCAACTAATAATGATACCGATTCGTCGAACGAAAAACCCCCCAAGAAAACATCACGAGCCACACGCCTGCAAACGGCGAAAAATTCCACCCGTCTTCTGGACAGTAAGATTTTACCTCCTGACTTAAATTGGATAAATTCAACTCTAATTGATCTGTGTCTGTCACTTGGTGGCACTGATAGTACTGCTCAAGTTCATCCTTATAAATTCACTAATTTCATCTTGAAAAAAGCGGTGGAAGAAAGTAATGGAGGGATTGAATTGATTTTGGGGAAAGTTAATCAAATTAATTATTCCATGGAAACTGGCGTGGCCAATGGGATTAGTTATGAACCTTCTTCTATCAAACAACAACAACAATCTCATATTGATTTAGAAGGAGATCAAATCATACTATCAGTAGGACCTTGGACTTCGAAAATCTTACCTGATTGCCCCATTTCTGGTTTGAGAGCTCATTCAATTACCATTGCTCCATTTAAAGATCAACCAGTTAGTCCATACGCAATTTTCACCGAATTTAAAACGGGCCCCATGTCCTATATCTCCCCCGAAATATATGCCAGACAAGATGAAGTTTATGTTTGTGGAGAAGGTGATTCAGCAGTTGATGTTCCAGAAACCACCGATGATGTCGAAGTGGTCAAATCAAAATGTGATGAATTATTCAATCAAGTTAGTAAAATTTCTCCTAATTTACGTAAAGGTCATATCTTGAAAAAACAAGCTTGCTATTTACCCGTGTTAGATGTACCTTCATCTTCAGGTCCTTTAATTGGTGAATCCAACGTGGAAAATTTATTCTTATGTTCAGGTCATTCTTGTTGGGGTATTAATAACGCCCCGGCATCCGGAAAAATCATGAGTGAATTATTACTCGATGGGAAAGTGAAACTGGCGGATATTTCTGCCTTGGATCCTTCATTATATTTCGATGCCAGTGTTCTACTTACCGATGAAGAAGACGAAGAAAGTGACGACGAAGAAGATGAAGAAGACGACGTCGCTTATGAAGAAGATGATGAAAGTTCTACCACCGCCAAATCAGACGAACATTGGAAGTAATTTATTATTGTACATATCTGGCTTTATTTATTTCTTTAACATCATTTCAATTCTTGATTCCTTTCCTTATATTATTATTTTTTTCTCTCTCATTCCTTTAATGTATTTGTGTATTCACGCAAAAAAACTAATGAATTTAACCGCTCAATAAACCATTGTATTGTATCTATTGTATCCTTATAGTATGACTGAAAGTGATATAAGTCAAGAAGACTGTCAAAAAATGATAAATAAGTTCACCGTGGATCTAAAGAATGATGAGAGTTTTGATACCACTCTAACTCTTTCCAAGCCAATTTCTTCAACTCATAAACAGGATTTACCCAGATCATCTCCATTGAAGAAAACGATGCTGATACTGGCGGATATCTCCCAAGACACGATCAAATTGGCCAGTTCTAATTACATCGCTAATAATGATCCATTAAGTATTGATAATTGTGATCTCGATACCACCATTCTAAGCGAAAATAATATTGTTGAGTATATGAAAGAATTCAAATTTAATAATAATGACAATTTCATCCAAATGTTTCATAATATCACGAACAAGCTTAAATACGAACAAGGTTTAGTTAATCAGTTGATCTTGGAAAGATTTAAATTGTTTGTTAGATTCCAAAAATTGAATCAAGTCATGAATGATTATGCAAGGTGCCTTGAAAATTCTCATAATCAATTTGATGCAAAAATTAATTATTTGAAACTGGTTAATGATATTCTTGATAATTTATGAATTGATGCAAAATTTTACAAAAGTACAGATACAGATTTAATAATATTCGTATTTTTTTTGGTTTTTTTGTTGTTTTTTTTTTTTTTATATATTACTTACTATAGAACAAATTAATTATACAGGGTAATTAAATTTAGTTTCTTTTAGCGTAACGTCTTGGACCTCTTTGGGCAGAGATAGCAACGGTTTGGATTGGAATCTTGAAACCCAAGGATTTAACCAAGTCAGCGGTTTCAGAATCAACTTCTAATTGACCGTTGGTGTGAGATAAGTCCAAAGCAGAAACTTCTGGAACATATTGATCTTTTCTTTCACGTTCTTCTTCTTGTAATTTGAAAGAAATACCTCTAACTGGACCCTTTTGAATACGTTTCATCAAGTGGGTGGTGTAACCAGCAATCTTGTTTCTCAATCTTTTAGATTGAATTTCAGCGATTTCATCGGTTAATCTCTTGTTGGTTTCGAAGTCCAAGGTTAACTTGGGGTAGAAACGTTCAATCAAAACTTTAGAAGCTCTTTTAACGGTTTTAGTTCTAACACGACCCTAATTCCATCGTTAGTATATTAGTTTAGCTATATTTTACAAGTCTACTGCTACCGAAGCCGAGTCCATTAGCTGAAAGAATACCCTAGTTCAAAACAATTTCATGATTTCCATCCCAATCCAAAGGAATCATCAGTCATTCCTCCTGAACATTCATACCTCCATTGAATGTTTCTGGTCATTCCTCTGTTAAAGTTAACGATCATTCTTCCAATGATCATTCCTCTATTAAGGCCAATGATCATTCCTCTAAGTCAAGGATCACTTCCATAGAGGTAACAAAGTTCTGTTTAGGATCAGCAGTTTGTTCCAGGGTTTCTTTCAAGCTCTCTGAACAACGGTACTCCAGTAACTGCAACCTGTGAAGGGAGTTAGGTACATACCATTGTAGCTGATTATATGTTGATGAGGAAAAGAAGAAGAAGAACAACTTGAAAAAAAAGAACGGCTAATGAATATTCTTATATCTTTTTGTTCCTTCCTCATTTCCTAATAAAAATTTTTCACCTGGCAGTGTGTGCAGGCAGGTGAGAAGCCCAAAAATTGAGAAACAAGATGCACGTGACAGGCAGTGACTGTGTTTTGTAGATGTACGGATGTGCGTGGAGAGGAAATGCACGGATGTTTTATCCCGCGGAAATTCGAGAAAAGTTGGAGAAATTTAAAACAGGAAGTTGGTGAATTACATGAATCAGTATATGCTGATACCAAAACATTATTCCAACGTATAAAATCTATAGATTACCATACATCAGAGGGTTCACTGTTCTGACTATCACTTCACTGGTTGATTGATTGATAGTTATTTCTGATTGATTGACATTTTATTACACTCCTTTCAGCATAATCCGTACGCGTTTGATTTAGTATCTGTTTTTCTGTGTCTTAGTATTTTTTTTTTTTGCATTCATTTCACAAGATGGAAAACAAGGGGCGATTATACCATTGCGACGTGTGCTCATCTGATTGCACCAATCGTATACGAATCCAATGTGCGATATGTGCCGATTATGACTTGTGTGTGCCGTGTTTTGCAGCAGGTTCGACGTCGGGGGATCATAAACCATGGCATGATTATAAAATCATCGAACAAAACACTTATCCTATATTTGATAAAGATTGGGGCGCTGATGAAGAATTGTTGTTAATCCAGGGTTGTGAAACGTTTGGGTTGGGTAACTGGGCTGATATTGCCGATCACATTGGGAATCGATCCAAAGATGAAGTGGCCAAACATTATTTTGATATTTATTTGGACTCAAAGGATTATCCATTACCAGAAATGAATAAGAATTTCGATGATATTCATCCACTTGAATTCTTACAACAACGTAAAGACCGGTTGGAAAGAAGAAAAAATCAACCATTACCTCCTCCCAAATCAAAACCAGTGGCTTCGGTTCCATTATGTCACGAGATCCAGGGCTATATGCCTGGTAGATTGGAATTTGATCACGAAGTGGAAAATGAAGCCGAAGTGCCAGTTAAAGATATGATATTTGATCCTGAAGATTCGCAAGGTGATATCGAATTGAAATTAACCATTCTTGATATTTATAATTCTCGATTAACCACTCGTGCAGAACGTAAACGAGTGATGATTTTAAATAATTTATTGGATTATCGGAAGAATATTAGTAACGATAAGCGGAAATCAAAGGAAGAAAAAGATTTGTTGAAGAGAATTAATGCCATGATTCGTATTTTAACTCCTGAAGATTTTGAAGAATTTACCAAAAATATTTTAACCGAATTGAAATGTCGTATTAGAATTCAACAATTACAAAACTGGCGAATCAATGGTATTACTACCATTGATGATGGGGTTAAATTCGAAAAAGATAAATTAATTAGACAGGCTCATTATCAAAGAATGGGTAATGGTTCTGCTCTTAATGCCAGAAATGCCGCAGCTTCCCCCATGAATGGATCATTACTGAATGCAAATCGTAAATTCGGAGCTCATTCTCCTCAACCTTCAATCGATTTTAAACCAAAAATTAATAATAGTGCCAGTAATAGAGCTCCTCTTGACATTAGCCGTGCGGCTGACTTTGATTTATTATCCAATGAAGAAAAACAATTATGTGCTACTCTAAGAATCTTACCCAAACCTTACCTCGCCATTAAGAATCAATTAATGAAAGAAGCTATCAAGAATAATGGGGTCTTGAAGAAGAAAGACGCTAGACAATCCTTAAAAATTGACGTCAATAAAGCTTCTAAGATTTATGAATTCTTTGTTCAAATGGGTTGGTGCTCCCAAGGTTGATTCCTTTTTAACGACTCTTTCTTTTGACGACTAATTGTATATTTTAATTGTATATTATTGCATTATATCTACTACAACCTTTCCCTTGTACGCTATTCTTCTATCTAAAGATCGTGATTTTAAAAGTAGTACTATGATTTTTTTCACGCTTGTTTGTTTTTTTTTTTTTGTTTTCTTTTTTTGTTCTATTTTTTTTTTTTTCGAGTCTTGTTTTTCTCCCGTTGAATATTAACTTTCTTGCTCTCGCTTGATTCATGGAGAACTGGTTCGTATCAAGAATCTACTTCTATTCCACTCCTTGTTCAACAGTTTTTTAATACCCTTATACGACTTTCGTCATCTCAGTCGAGTGTGAAAGCACAACCACGAACTTCAAATTTGAATACCAGGACTTTAGCCGCATCAGATCAAGAACACGTCAAGAAATTATGAAGATAACCACGCTAGTAACTTCGGCTGTTTTATTAGTGTCGCAAGTAGGTGCTGTCAAACCAGTTACCACTGCTCAATGGTACCCTCTAAATAAAGACGGTGAGATCCCCACTGGTCTCGAACCATTTGAATTGGGTCAGGAAATCCCGTTAGATTGTATTTCCAGAAATATCGACAATGGTGAACATAAATTCGACGATCAAGATAGAATCATTTACGTTCCTTTCCCAACTTGCCAAGAAACTAATAAACCGCTTTCTTTCAAATACGGTGTCAATGAAGATATAAACTGTACCATTGGCTTTACTGATGAATTGTACCATTTATTCCAATTATATATTCATGAGGACGCTCCATTTAGTTGTCGTGTACCTTTGAGTAATGAACCTCATTACATTGAGAAGGGAGGTGCTTACATCCCTCTTACTTTCAATTTCAGAGGTCAAATCCAAGATTCTCATTTAGATATCGATTCTCATATGAACGTTTTATTCACCAAACCAGCAGACGAAAATACTTTTGTTAGTTCTGTTGCCTGGTCTTCTGGTACTAACGCGACTAGAATTGTTATTGGTGATTATCTCACCATTAACTTTGGGGTTAGATGGTTAGATAATTTAAAGAATACCATGTCCAACACGGAAAAGTACAAGCAAGTTAATGGATTACCTTACCCCGATGGTTTTTACAAATTACCATTAAATTCAATTCCAATTTCATACTCCATGTTCTTATTTTATTTATCAATCGTGGGTATGGCGTCAGCTGCTATAGCGTTGGCATTTGCTTACAACGTGATTAGTATCAAATTCTCCAAGACCCATTATAGAAATTTGGATAATGAATCCCTTGTATCCAAACGAGATTAGTTTGTTTTATAATTATACATAAGAATAATGATGTAAAAAAAGTTTGTTCATTAATGCATTGTAATAGCTATTTAAATGGTACGACATTTTTTAATGATTGCCTTTAAGAGAGTAGTGATTCTTTCTGATTGGTTTGATTCAATAGATGGGGTCAAGAATCTTTCATTCAAATAATTGACGTATTTATTAGTTAATTCCTCCTTTTCATCCTTATTCTTTAATTTCATCTTATAAGCAATGAATTTATTAACCGACAATTGTAATAATTCGGCCAAATTTTCATCAGTAATATTTAAATTTCTAACGGGTAATATTATATCAACCAAGGAACTTCTAATATCATTTGAATAATTATCCTGTAAATAGTTTAAGACATGCAAGTATAAATAATCTCGATTAAGATTATCAAATTGATCAAAAATAGATAAGAATGCTTCAGCAATTTCAAATACTTTATCAATGGGTCTAGTTACAGTGGAATATTGAGGAATTGTTTTCAAAATGGCTGGGATACATAAATCAAATATGGTTAATGCAACATCACCTCTTAAAACAGGATTGGTTTCGGGATTACCGAGCATGTTCATATCAGCTTCTGGTAAATGATTTAATTGATCGTTGACTTCTTCGGTACTCACAGTTGGTAAATTTATCACGTCTTTATTGAAATCTTCTTCATTATCGTTATCATCAAAATCAACGTTATTTTTCTTACTATTCAACCCAGCTTCTAATTTTTTCTCATCTTTAAGTAAATCGGCCTGTTGTTGTTGATCAGTCATTAAACCTAAAACTTGTCTTCTAGCTAATAATTTAGAAACGTAGGCCAATTCAAATTGAGCATAATTAAGCCATAATTGATATGAATCAGGATTAATTCTTAACCCCCTTTGAAATAATACTCGAGCTCCCTTGGCATTAGAATTATCTTCAAATTCATATTTGGCAGCCGATAACCAAGCATCGATATTTCTTGGTTGTAATTGTAATAATTTAGAATAAACACTGTAAATGACTTTAATGGCACCATTTTCTTTTGCTTGATGTAAATATTTGGCCCAAAGTTCTAAATCACCCGGGTATCTTCTAACGGCTCTTTGTAAAATAAATAAAATTCTTCTGGATCCGGCCCAATCACTTATACTTCTCTTTTGTTTGACCAAACCAACCGAGTTAAGTCTTGAGTATCTCTTCTTTCTTAATTTTTCCAAATTGATTTCAAAATCACAATATTTGATGAAATCTCTTGGTTTACAACCTCGACCCTGAATTCTTTGTTCGAAATCGGTCCTTCTTCTCATGATCATGGTGATTTCATTTTTTTGAAATAACCCTTTGTCTTGCAAATCTTCCAACTCTGGAACGGACTGTTCCAAGTAGTATCTAATCCTCTCAGCCATTGGTGATGCTTTGTTGTATGGACTTTATCGACTATGTCTTATGAAGTACTGTATTTTCAGATTAACCAATTTTTTTTTCAGTGGTGATGAGATGATCAGTAGTGCGCACACCAAAATAGTTTTGGGTGCAACTCACCTAATAATTATAAAGGGGGTTATAATAGTATTGGATCGATCTGTTGAAGTATATTCATACGTGATGATTAATTAAAGGAAATCTTGAGCAGTCCTCTTGAGTTTGTTCAGGGCAACAAAAGAAATAACGAGAACAGTAATCGTAAGTTAATGTATGTCCACTCATATGAAGCTTACACGAATACGAATCAAGAAGAAAAAACCAATATCAATAACAAATACAGGATTGTATAGGATTGAATATAGGGTATCAAATACAATTCTCCGAAGAATATAAAGGATCAAAAAGAAAATGCAAGGTGATGAACAAAAAAAGACAAATGCTCCAGGAGGGGTTTGAACCCACGACCGTCGCGTTCCTCACACGACCGTGACTTATGGTATAACCAAATCGTCGTAATACGGCTATAAGCACGAAGCGCTAACCTCTGCGCCACTGGAGCACCTGCGGCAAAAAAGCGGCACCCTGCTCTCTAAACCGACAAAAATGGCACTCAGACCCGTACACCACCAAAATACCGTGCAACAAGAGTCCAATACTAGCACACCGGCAAGAGGTCCTGGTTCTACATGTTTTTAGCCAATACTAGCACTCTCAGGAGTAGACGAGGACCCAGCCCCAAATTGTGTTGACCCAAGAAACGCTTTTAATAAATGCAGTGAATTAGAAGGGGTGATATACTAGCTAGTCTACTAGCTAATCTACTAGCTAATCTACTAGCTAATCTACTAGCTAATCTACTAGCTGATATGCTAGCTGATCTACTAACTAAACTACTAGCTAATTTACTAGCTAAACTACTAGCTAAACTACTAGCTAAACTACTAGCTAAACTACTAGCTAATCTGCTAGTATGTTATTTTTGGCTGATTTCGCAAAAATGTCAAAAACTTCCATACGTGCTTTGCAAGAGTGATCCCTTTTTACGAGGTAGCTTGTCTCTCCAGTATATGGACCTTGTTGGCGGGTGTTGTATGACAGGGTTATTGCTACCTCCAAACCTTATTAGGCTTAGACAGGACCCTGAGACTAATGATGGCAACCGCCAGTCCAAAGCACGCTAGAAAGTGGTCTGCGAAGACCCCGGACGTAGCGGTTGATAAGCCCACGTCATTGAACTCAAGATGACAATGGTGCTTATCTGTTAGCGGGACTATGCTATATATATATGAGAATTCCAGCTGTTTGTTCTCGCCTCGAACCACGCTACCAAAGTAAAGCATACCAAGTATACTACAATATATTGTAGTACCATAGTATACTATATTGTCTAGGTATTGTCTGGGAGGCTAACCTTTGAACCGACCCGTTATAAGCATAAGATCAATGGATCCCCACCGTTTGCCCATTGAACAGGTGCCAAGAAATGTTTCTTATCGCGATGCTCCTGTTATCATCACCATCTTGACCCGTGCTCCCAGCTTTATATCAGCATCCACGCTTAATATCATCTTGGAAACTCCCCCTACAAACCAGTCTGTCTTATTCTTCCCAATTTGGTAAAGCAATCCAGTCGGCCGTCCAGCATCCAATCATGGCTGCTATCGCGCGGTTGGCGCACTACCATTTTTCTCTTTTTTTCGCAAAGGTTGCACAATCGCTTATCAGTTTATTTTCAAATGACTGCCAAAGATCAAAGTCCGGAGAATTATACAGCTTGGGTATTGTTTTATTTGTTTTATTATTTATATATACTTCTAATTTGTTACATTACTTGCTGGGATTACGAGAAGAAAGGTGTACATGTTTGACTTGGACTTTTGCCCTGAAATTTCTTTTTTTGTCTTGTTGTTTTTTTTTTCTTGGGCATCTGGGTAGATTAGTGTTTTGCCAGATTAGCCCTACTTCCCGCTAAGGAACAATCTGATTGTAGTTTAAAGTTTCAGCATATAAGGATGAGTTGATCTGCTGGAGGACTGTCAGTTGTAGGGAAACAGTAGCGATCAAGCCTTTTTTTTTTTTGCAAATGTCTGACACACTTAGCAAGCAAACGTCTTCGTTGGTCCAGGCCGATATGGCCTACGTGCTCTTCTGTTCCTTCGGGGTGTTTCTCATTACCCCGGGTATTGCCATGTTTTACATGGGGGCGTTGAAGAGGAAGAACATCGTGCAAGTCTTGTTCCAGAGTTATATGACCACGTCGGTGGTGGTGATCGTCTGGTACTTGATTGGGTATTCGTTGGGGAACTCGCCTTCGTCCCCTTCCACCATGTACGGGGATTTAGGCCATGCTGCTTTACACGATGAACAAGCCAAACCGTTACTTGATGGAGGGTCGATTCCATCGGTGGTTAATTTTTGTTTCAATGTGTTTTTCCCCGTGGCCACCGTGCAAATTTTCCTTGGTTCCATTGGAGAAAGAGGTCGGGTACTTCCTTCTCAGGTGATTGCCATTCTTTTCACCATTGTGGTGTACTCTCCAGAAGCATTTTGGGTATGGAGTGGATGGTTGTATAATAAAGGTAGTCTTGATTTTGCCGGTGGTGGACCTGTCCATATTTCTTCCGGGGTCGCCAGTTTGGTTTATTCTTGGTACTTGGGGCCTCGTGGTCAACCAGGTAAGAAATTGGGTAAAATCCCCCATTATCGTGGCCATTCATCATTAACCACTTTTATCGGAGTCACCTTGATTTGGGGTGCTTGGTTCTGCTTCAATTCAGGTACTTTGTTAACCGTCAATACCAGAACCGGGTACATTTTCTTAAACACCATCTTGGCTTCATCATTTGCCTGTGTCACCTACGTGGTGGTGGATAAATTCATGACGGGTAAATATAGTATGAATGCTGCTTGTGAAGGGGTCATTGTTGGTCTCGTTAACATCACTCCATCCTGTGGGTTTTACGAACCTTGGGCCGCGGCCGTGACTTCCATCATTACTGCCGTCATTTGTCGTTTACTCGGTAATTTTAACCAATGGGTTGGCATTGACGATTTCAGCCACTCGTTTGTGGTGCATGGAGTCGGTGGGATCATTGGTAGTACTTTGACCGGGATCTTTGCCTCCAAGACCATTGCCAGTTACGATGGGGTCACCGAGATCGAAGGGGGTTGGATCGATGGTCATTTTGTACAAATTGGTTACGAAATGGCTGCTTGGACCTCAATCTGTCTTTGGACCGGGGTGTTTACCTTGATTATCGTGTTCCTCGTGGATCACATCCCCGGTCTCAAATTAACGGCCGATGCAGACGCCCAAGAAATGGGGATGGACTTGTATGAAATGGCGGAAACCTTGGATGAATTCGGTAATGATTATGATGAATTTTTCTTACAATACGCCAACAAATTAAGAGACATTGCCGATGCCATCGAACACAAACAACGTAAAGCTGGTGGCACTGTCG
Source organism: Hyphopichia wangnamkhiaoensis (assembly GCA_030578475.1). NCBI lineage: Eukaryota > Fungi > Ascomycota > Pichiomycetes > Serinales > Debaryomycetaceae > Hyphopichia > Hyphopichia wangnamkhiaoensis. Next base: position 58,662 of record JAJMSM010000058.1, read on the forward strand.
AAGTCTTGGAAGGTAGATCCGGTGATGGCTCCGATTCAGTCCAATCAGTCAACATGAATTATGATCTGAAAGTCTGATTCCTTGGTTAATATTTAATTCTTGCTTGTTTTTACTCTACGTTCTTTCAATTCTTTCTAATACACAATCTTCTTCTTTAGTATTTATCGTATATCCTAATGACACGCCATCGATCTATCTCCCGATGTAGGGGCTAAAACACTGCCCCAAAGATGGTGCCCAATAATGGCCCCAATAACCACCGCAATCATAAACCAACCATTATAAGTCATAAACACCAACATCAACATGAACGAGTAACCCACTTGCAATCCATAAAAAACCGATTGCTTCAATCTATATTGTCTAATAGCAACAGAATTGGTAGTCACTGCCGTCCCGTTCACCGTGTTAACATTGGCAGCTTGCCAATTATGAAATAAATACTTTAAAAATTCGTATCCCATCCCCAACAATATCACAGCAACAAACGATATAATAAACTGAGGATACGTCTTGATATGCCACCATTTGTAAACAATACATGTATTCTTCCAATCCCACGTAAATAACATATTCATGGAGCACATTTCATCGTGCAGCGGCATATCATGGCCTGGCATATCGTGGCCCGGCATCGTATGGCCCATAGTCGAATGATCCATCATATTCATCGTAATCAGCTTCCAACAGCAGTAAACTAGGGATATTTGTTCTTCTATTTATACCGTCCAGCAGTATTCTTAGTATCCTTATTTGTTTATTACAATTTGCTCAATCGTTTTCAAAGTCCATAAAAAAGTGCTCACAATAAAAAAAAAAAAAAGAAAAAAAAACAGCAGTTTTCATGCGACAATCAGATCGGTGTTTAATGAAGTCTTTATCTTCTTCTTCTTCTTCTTCTTCTTCCTCTTCTTGCACGAATTATCGCCAACAGCACCATGAAATTAGTCACCAAAGAGGAAAGAGAGGCCCACGCCTCGTACATTGCCGCCGAAGGGGCCAAAGGGTTATTCTACGGGGCCGTTTTTTCCACCGGGCTTTACTTCTACTTGAAAAAAAGACATACCGTTAAATTCAACTCATTTAACACCAGTATCAAGGCCTGTATTATCTGTATACCCACCATTGGTGCAGCTGCTCTCTGGGCCGATGAAGGGTCGGTCGAGTTCGATAGAAGAATGTACTCTTCCGACTATACGCAAACCAAACTCTTGGAAGAACATCGAGAATGGCAAAATATGGCCTTGAGTGATCGTATCATTACTTCTTTGAACACTCACAAATATAAGATCATTCTTGCATCTTGGGCTGGGTCCTTATGGGGGTCCTGGGTACTTGTCAACCGTGACAAAATCATGACCACGGCCCAAAAAGCAGTCCAGGCCAGAATGTACGCTCAGGCCATCTCCATTCTTTTGTTATTGGGTACCATTTTATTGGCCATGAAAGAAGAAGAAATCAACAAAACCAAACCTCCTCCACTTCCCGAATGGAAAAAAGTTCTTTTACAAAAAGAAGCAGAGGAGAAACAAGAACAAAAAATGCTTGAAGAAATCAAAAGAGCCAAAGCTGACATTGATAAAATCGATGCTGATTCAAAGCCCGCTGAAGCCAAATAATTGCTCATCGTCCCATTATATAGTTATTCATTAATTGTTGTTTTATTTTAATTCCTACGTACATAGTCTTTCTGCTCTTTACTCCTTTGATACACATCTGACCCATTTCCATTATTAATATTGTACCTTGTAGCCTCATGGCCTCTGATTTGCTGGAGCCATCCGTTCGGTCTCGGAAAAATTCTTTTTTTTCTTTCTCTCTCTCTTTTTTACTTCTTCTGCCATTGGGCAATTACAACCCTCTTTCAATTGGAGGTAATTACACCCTCCACCCTCTACATCAACCCTCTTATCTTCTCTTTAGCAGCTTTTGCAAATAATCTGATTATATAGAATCAATGAGACAAAAAGATAATCGCTACTGGAAAATTGTTCCGTCACTATGTATGCATCCATATTGACGTCACTTACACAAAATAGACAGACCAGACCCGTAAATCAAACACACGTGCCCGGTCACATGATCTTCTTTCGAAATTTTTTTTTTTTTTTTTTTTTTCGTCTTCATCTTTTGATGATTCATTTTAAATGGTTCCAACTGAAGGTTTGGAGCTAGGATTGACCAAGAAAGACACAAGACATGCCCCCAAAGAACAGGAAACAGAAGGAGGTGGTGCAGGATGAGCGGTTCCAGGCCATTGTGCTCACCGACTCGTTCCAAACCCGATTCATGCCGTTGACTTCGGTGAAACCTAGATGCTTATTACCATTGGCAAATGTTCCCTTGATCGAATATACTTTGGAATTCTTGGCCAAAGCAGGGGTGAATGAGGTGTATCTTATGTGCTCGTCGCATGCGGACCAGATCCAGCAATATATTGAGAATTCCAAATGGACGTCCCAAAATACCAGTTTCAGTATCAAGACGGTGATGTCGCTCGAATCTCGATCGGTGGGTGATGCCATGAGAGATTTGGATAACCGAGGATTGATTACGGGTGACTTCTTATTGGTGAGTGGTGATGTGGTAACCAATATTGATTTTTCCAAAGTCATGGCTGCCCACAAACAAAAGAAACAAGCCGATAAAGATCATATTGTTACCATGGTTCTTACGCCTGCCAGTCCTTTACATAGAACCCGGTCTCGTATTGAACCGGCTGCTTTCATATTGGATAAGAAAACTAATCGTTGTTTATACTATCAGCAACTCCCTCCGGTTGACGGTAATAAGACCCTGGTCAACATTGATCCTGAATTATTAGAAAATGTCGAAGATGAATTCACCATTAGAAATGATCTCATTGATTGTCACGTTGATATTTGTTCTCCTCATGTACCCCAAATTTTCCAGGAAAATTTCGACTACCAGTATTTACGTAACGATTTTGTCAAAGGGGTGTTAACTTCAGATTTATTGAAAAAAACTATTTATGCCCATATCATTGATGGATCCGAATACGCAGCCAGAGTTGAAAGTTGGGCCACTTACGATGCCGTATCCCAAGATATCTTGGCCCGATGGTGTTACCCATTGGTACCCGACTCCAATTTGGCCAATAACAACTCATACACTTATGAATTCAATCATATTTATAAAGAAGATAAGGTCATATTGGCCCAATCCTGTAAAATTGGTAATTGTACCTCAATTGGTACCAATACCTCGGTTGGAGAAAAAACATCCATCACCAAATCAGTCATTGGGAAAAATTGTACCATAGGTTCCAACGTTACCATCCGTAACTCTTACATCTGGGATAATGCCGTCATTGAAGATAATGCCGTCGTTGAAAAAGCCATCATTGCCACCAATGCCACCGTTAAACAAAGTGCCATAGTCAGTCAGGGTGCCGTCATTGGATTTAATGTGGTTATTGGCGCCGATCAGACCATTCCTCATAATTATAGAATCATCGACGTACCAATCACCAAGAAAGATCAATTTGATGACGAGTCCTCGTCCTCGTTTGAGTCCGATAACGATGATGCTGTCATGGACGTGGAAGACCCTAAATACGATACTACATCCACCAAGGTCACCAATAATAGTGAAGTCCACCTTAATGACACCGATATCGTGGGAGATGATGGGATCGGCTCCTTATACATATCTGATAAAGATCTTGACGACGAAAGTGAAACCGAGTCGGTGGCTAGTGGTAGTCTCAATCAATATTCGGGCATGGTGTATCAAATGAGTAGTTTGGCCATCAGTGATGATTCCATTGCATCATTGTCAAACCGTAAAGCCCGCAAACACGCCCGTCGTAGCAGCAGAAGATTATCGGCCACTTCAGCAGTATCGACTGATTTTGAAGGGGGTATGTATTCTGATGGCGAAGATGAGGATGATGAACAGTTTGACAAAGAGGCGTTCGCCACCGTGGAACGTGCCATTGACAACAACCATGATTTGGATACTGCAGCATTAGAATTGAACACGTTGAAAATGTCAATGAATGTTTCTTATCATGAGGTGAGATTGGCCACTTTACAAGCGATGGTGGCTAAAGTAAACCAGTACATAGCCACCGGTACCTTGGGTGCTAAAGATGCCACCGTCAAGATCTTCACTGCCTGGGGGCCCCTTTTCAAGAGACAAGCATTTGACGACGAAGAAAGAGTTGATTTATTACAAATATTACAAAATCAATGCTCTCCATTACTGACCGAATATAACCAAGTCGTGTTATTTGTGGCAGTGAAAACATTATATGATTTGGATGCGGTTCTCGAGGAAAACATCTTACAATGGTGGAACTCGCCAGCATCCTCAGCTACTGCTGAATTAACCCAGGTGAAGAAACTTACCGAGAACTTCATCGTGTGGTTACAAGATGCTGAGGAGGAAAGTGAAGAAAGTGAAGAGGATAGTGATTAGCCCTGTATAATAAAACGTATCGTCATTCGTACTTGTCATATGTACTTGTCCTTTGTACTTGTCCTTTGTACTGGTCGTACTGTAGTTGAAGTCGTACCGCTCCTTTAAATGGTGTTTTCAGTCATTTTTTTGCAATAATATCAGACCGTTTTTTTTTTTTTTTTCACATGCAATTTGCGATCGACACCGCAAGATGGCCTGCCATTAACTGATAGTTAACGGTTGTCAGATGATGGTTCCATTCTGTCGTATCATGACGGACGGCTTTCAAATCGTCCTGCACATGGTTTCTGGGGGAGGCTACTATTGCATTATTTCATCAATAGTCAATTTATAACCCCATCGTATAGCATAATTGTACGACAAAAAAAAATAAAAATAAAAAGAGCGGAAAAAAAAAAAAAAATCATCAACATACAAACGAAACACGAAATATTTCAATACAGGTGGTGCCATAATCTGGACTGGAAAAAAAAAAAAAAGAAAAAGTCAAGTATCGTTTGCTTTATTGATATCTTTGCATATATATAGACTGATACGTCCTGTTTGTTGTTTGGTCAGATCATAAGAATCAAATCAAGAATACTTTTTCTTTTTTTTTTTTCTTCCACATTTTCCATTTCCGATAATAATGACTGCAACTGATCCAAAAGCCCAAGAGCAGTACGATGCTATTGTGGTGGGTGCCGGGGTGGTAGGGCCATGTATAGCCACAGCACTTGCCAGACAAGGACGCAAGGTGTTGATAGTGGAAAGAGACTGGTCGGAACCCGATAGAATCGTGGGAGAGTTGATGCAGCCAGGAGGATTGAAAGCGTTGAAAGAGTTGGGAATGTTACAAGCGGTTAATAACATCGAGGCCATCCACGTGACAGGCTACTATATCAAATTCAATGAACGAGAGCTTCAGCTTGAGTATCCGGAAAAACAGGAAGCATTAAAGACCAATGCCGTGAAACCAGTGCCTGATTGTGTTGACGGGGAAAATGATAAATTGATCACCGATAGTACCCTTAAGGTGGAGGAATGGGATACTGATGAACGTGTGCGAGGAGTGGCATTCCATCATGGCTCATTCTTACAGAACTTACGTAAGATTGTACGTGATGAACCCAATGTGACCTGGGTGGAAGGTACGGTTACCAAGATACTTCGTGACGAAGAACTTGAAGATGTTGTTCGTGGAGTCAAGGTGAAGACCGGTACCACCAGTCAAAATTACCAGGCCAAATTGACCATTTGTTGTGATGGGATTTATTCCAAGTTCCGGAAAGAATTATCGCCTCAAAATGTCCCTACCGTGGGGTCTTATTTCGTTGGGTTAGAATTAGAAGATGCCAAATTGCCCGCTCCTAATCATGGTCATGTCATACTAGGTAAGCATGCTCCAGTTCTTGTATATCAAATCTCTCCTCATAAGACAAGAATATTATGTGCTTATCGATCTCTCAGACCCCCATCTCAAGCTAATAATGAATTATACGACTATTTAGAAAAACAGGTATTACCAGCATTACCTCAATCCGTCCATCCTTCCTTTGTGGCTGCTTTGAAAACCAAAAAATTCCGGGCCATGCCTAATCAATACTTACCAGCGTTGAAACAGGGGAAATCGCCCTTGGGTCTTATTATGTTGGGAGATTCGTTAAATATGAGACATCCTCTAACTGGTGGTGGGATGACGGTGGGTCTTAATGACGCAGCTTTGTTGGCCAAGTTATTGAGCCCCTCCCAAATCGCCCAATTTGATGACTATGATGTACTTGCTGGTAAATTGAGTCAATTCCACACCAAGAGAAAGAATTTGGATGCCGTCATTAATACGTTGTCAATTGCATTGTACGCCCTATTTGCAGCCGATAAAAACGCATTACAAATCTTACAAAGAGGTTGTTTCAAGTACTTCGAGTTAGGTGGTGCATGTGTACTGGGTCCCATTGGTTTATTATCGGGTATGCTACCATTCCCCATGTTATTATTCAATCATTTTTTCAGCGTCGCTTTTTACTCAATCCACTGCAACTTCATCGATCGGGGCTTATTGGGATTCCCCATTGCCATTTACGAAGCCTTTGAAACCATCTTCACTGCCATCATCATCTTCACCCCATACTTGTGGAATGAACTTGTCAGTTAATAGACTTATATACATATTTATATACCCATTTTAATTCTAATACACTAATGTATCTCGTCTCTCCCTTGTTAAGGGGCAGGTTAGGCTTCCCTGGCGTCTCGACAGATGGTCCTCCAGCATTACGATGCTCGTGAATGACGGCCTCCCATTGTCGTCCACGATGACAATCCTCTGTTTGTGTTTGTCCATTTTTTCATCAATACAAAAAAAAAATGTCCATACAAAACAAAAAAAAAGTCCATACAAAACAAAAAAAAAAAAAAGGCGATGTTTTTTTTTTGTTTTTTTCAGTCGGGGTATTTCAACGGCATACTGGAATGAAATGAGGCAGTGTACAGGCCCTAGCCGTCAATAAATAAAACAGGCCCTGCTCAATATATAAACAACCTTTAGAGAAATTGGCTTAACCATCTACAGGCACATACGCACAGACAAAGGTACAGCTACCGCTAGGGTTACAGCTATAACTAGATACAATTCCAATTACTTACATTCCGTGCTGCTATTCTCGAATTGATCGTTGCTTTGAGCTTTTGTCAGTGGAATCGTTGTGTAGTTAATTGATTAGCAACACTCTAAACGAATTGAAGAAAGGAAAATGCCTTCGTTACCAGATAACACCCCATTACTAGGGGGGTCTTCAAGATCCAAGCTTACGTTTTCCAAAGCTAAGGCATCCACCATCAATACTTTACGGTTGACCTTGACTTCATCTCCCGTTAATTACCTTTTAATTTTTGTTCCTCTTGGTCTTTTTGCTGGGATATTGGACTGGTCTGCCAATGCTGTGTTCTGGTTGAATTTTTTTGCCATTGTTCCTCTTGCTTCTCTCTTAGCATTTGCTACTGAAGAATTATCTGAACATACGGGTGAAACCATTGGTGGATTATTGAATGCTACTTTTGGTAATGCAGTTGAACTTATTGTGTCGATAATTGCTTTGAAAGATAATCAGGTCAGAATTGTCCAGGCTTCCATGTTGGGTTCAATTTTATCCAATTTATTATTGGTGTTGGGTTGTTGTTTTGTTGCTGGTGGGATCACTCGTGTTCAACAAACTTTCAATCAAACCGTGGCCCAAACCATGTCTTCCTTGATGGCTTTGGCCACCGCTGGTTTACTTATTCCAGCTGCTTTCCATGCATCTTTACCTACTCCTAAGAAAAAACACGAATTCCCCAATCCTGGTAGTTCTGATGATTTGATCATCTCATTATCTCGTGGGGTTTCCATTGTATTATTAATTCTTTATATCTTATACTTAGTGTTCCAATTGAAAACTCACAAATCCTTGTTTGAAGAACAAGCTCAAGAAGCCGATGATGGTATCATCACCACCTCATTACCCCCAGACTCGAACGCCGCCGTTACTTCTGATAAACAAGACGAACATCTTTCCATAGTTAGTTCATTACTGGTGTTGGTGGCAGCCACCGTGCTCGTTTCCTTCTGTGCCGATTACTTGGTTGGATCCATTGATGATATTGTGGAATCCCTGGGACTTTCGAAGACTTTCCTCGGGTTAATTGTCATCCCAATCGTGGGTAATGCTGCTGAACATGTCACCGCCATCATCGTGGCAATGAAGGATAAAATGGATTTGGCCATTGGTGTTGCCGTTGGTTCATCTTTACAGATTGCCATTTTCGTCACTCCATTCATGGTTTTAATTGGGTGGGTGATTGACGTCCCCATGTCCTTATATTTTTCCACTTTTGAAACCGCCATTCTTTTCATCTCGGTGTTTATTAGTAACTTGGTTATCTTGGATGGGGAATCAAACTGGTTGGAAGGGGCCATGTTGATCAGTACTTACTTGATTGTGGCTTTGGCCTTTTTCTACTATCCTGATACTATGATTAATTAATTTCACCATTGTCTCCTAATTCACATAAGGTGACTTTTTTTTGCTTTTGTATTAATTTTTATTTTATACATTCTTAGTGTTCTTGTTTATCTTGTACGTTTTGTACTTGTATTATAATTTATTGCCCTCTTTTTTCCTACTTCGTTGTAACTTCCATGGATAATTAACTACCCATTAGCAATTAATTAATAGTACCCATTGATAATTAGTTACCCATTAGCAATTAATTAATAGTACCCATTGATAATTAATTGCACATTGATAATTAATTACACATTGGTAATTAATTTACCAAATCAGTGGATTGTTCAGTCTTTTATTGTTAATTGAATGCTTCATACAACTCATTACATGCATTGAAAATCATGAAATAGGGTCATTATATATGCATTTCTTTGATTTGACAGGAAGAGGAAATTTCCTGAATTTCCTGGTTGTGTATCTATTGACCCCTGAACGAATTAGATGCCAATCATCGAGTAACCTAGGGCAACCAGATCATTAATTTGTTCACAAGTAGGAATTTTCAAATTTCGTAAATTTCAACTTTGTAAATTTCCCAAGTATCCCATTATCGAATTTATTGAAATCCAAATGGGTAATATTGACGTGAGAGAAATTCACTTACCATTTAGAGTTTAATCAAGTGCTTTAAACCCAAGTGGATAAATGTAATTTAAATTTCAGGAACATAACTAGTTCTGACAAGAAAATAAGTCAATAATAAGTCTAATTTACCATCTCTGGCAATTACCATAATGGCTTTTGTCATTTTGTCATATTTATGATGTTAACTTGTTGCCCGTTTTCTGACAATATAACTTTGGGACAATTTTCTCATGGAAATTGCAATAACTTTGCCGAATTAGGCTAAATTCGCAGTTTCTCTCACTTCTTTTTTTTTTTTTTTTTTTTTTTCACATCTTGGGGTGGACTTTTGCTGAAACCTATCTGGGAAATGTGACAGCACCAAAGGGGCAAGCAGCATCCAGTCACCCATTTCTTTGTTATAGTCTTTAACCCCTTTTACTTCATTTCTTTTACAGGGATGAAGAATTTTCTCTGGGGCACTCAAGTGGACAACCATCAATATGATCGAACATTGGACTTGCATTACTACCCCAGGGTCGTAGGTTCCGGAATAAGCCTGAATGGAAAGAAGCAGCAAAAAAAAAACAAACCCTGAGCCTGCCCATCATGCGTGCACGGGGCTAGATCAGTGATGACATACAATCATACAAGCATTTCTGTTGATGTTACGGTTGTGTTTGTGGTGTAGTTGTATTCTATTTTAGTACTCATTCTCGTTCATTCTTACCGTGAGGGCAACCCCCGTCTCAGGAAGTAGGCTTTCCTGTTTGCGATTCGAGCACGACGCAGAAACTGTAGTCGAACATCATTATTCGTGTGAGAGAATCAGGCTATGTAGACTACTAAAAAAAGGTCAGGGTAGGACCAATAATACGATGAGCACCACTCGACTCATAGACAATAATGATGGTGATGGTATGGTAAATAAACAGACAGCAGACCAAACAAACAGACCGTCAGAACAAAACAAACAAACAAAGCTGAAGGGGGTGGTCGACCCTTTAGCTTGCAAAAAAAAAAAAAAAATGAAACAAAAACGAAACGAGCATAAAGAAAAAGACCAAATAATAGTAGAAAAAAGACAAGAGGAAAAAATAAATTAACAAACTCTCACAGGAGTCGATCACCACCGCGTAATCCAAAAGAAAGCAGAGAAACCGCTAGAAATAGCAGTAGAAGAAAATCTTTGCACCACCTGCGTCAACAGTATAATCGTCGAAATGGTTGTGGGCATACTCAGCGACTTGGAGTGATAAAATAATCACCCAAACCCATACAACACGAGTGATGAAACTAACACCAAACACCAAACACTTAACGCTAAGCATGAGGATCAACTAACGTTTGACTCCTTACTTGATCGGTTGCTAGCGCAGGCGGGTTTCAAAATTGATCGAGAACATGCGTTACCAATACTATTTCTCAACCTTCAATTTTCAACGGGATCGACTGGAGAAAACTCAGTTTCACCACGAACAATCAGCCATTGACAAGCTCCCACTTGGCTCCTTGACTTGGGGACAATGTCCAAGCATCAACCTTTTTTGCGGCTCGAAACTAACATTATCAATTGTATTGATCCATTGTGTAGTAAGATGCTGCTGGTTACTCACCCTGTTGACGAGTCGACCCCCCGTTTGTGGCCCAAGTTCCCCTCCACTACACCCACAAAAATACCACCATGTACACCCATCTCTTTTGTCCTCCTCTCCCT
>JAJMSM010000058.1:69513-87924 GCA_030578475.1 Hyphopichia wangnamkhiaoensis
GATTACGCGCCCGTTTTGTCCCTTTTGGTCCCGTCATATGTTCTAAATTACTGTATTTGTACAATGACAAATTGCCCTCAAAAATAACTGTGAAAAAAAAAAAAAAAAGAAGAAGATAATGAAAATAATACGGTACAATATCTGAATGGTAAAACGGGAGAAACATACGCTCCCTTCTAGACGTAAGCAGGACTAAACCATATGTGCGTCTCATCCAGTCTGGAAGTATCTGCACGGGACTGTTCCAAAATCTCACGTTGTACCGTCGAATTGACTACCACCTTGATTGTACATGTTTTAGGTTAGAGTATAGGCTTACATCTGGTGTTTCAAGTTTCCTGTTGCTAAGTTCCATCGAGCTCGTGCCGCCATCACCATCACCACCATCGCCATGATCTACGGGAACCAGATTGGTTTATGGCGTAACTGATACAAACAGGAAAAAATACCAAAAACGAAAAACGAAATACGTACAAAGAAAAAAAAAAGAAGAAACAGAAAAAGGGAAAAGAAAAAAAGAAAAGAAAAAAAAAGCACACTAAAAATAACAAAGAATGTGCAAGAGCCAGAAATAATAATAACCAAAAGACAATAAATAATATCGATAAATAATAATAGAGGCTCCTTTGCAGTATAAACATTTGACGGACACCTTCCCTGAATTTTCACCAGGATGTGTATTCAGATAATTATATAAATGTAAATACATCCGCTCCTACCTTCTCAACACCTGTAGTTATTCATTCTCACCTTGGTTTATAATTTTAACTTTTGGGGACCATCGTTGCATTTATAGACCATATATCATTACTCTTTAAACATGTCGGACAGAGAAGCATTGAAAATTTTTTCAAGACAACCCGTCACCAATGAAATGATTCATTTTCTTGCTGCCACCACCAGTTCAATAATTCAGGTGAAAAGTACCAAACCAAAGTATAGTCCTCTTAATTCGTCTAATCTTGTGGTGACTCCAGTTTCTAAAAAAGCCATTTCCTTGGTCAACTTTATCAAGAACTTGATTCGTTATTCGAATGTTCAAACCCCCACTTTAATGGCCACCTTGATCTATCTTAATAAATTAAGAAATTTATTACCTGCTAATGCGGTTGGAATGGAAACTACCAGACATCGTATCTTCTTAGCTGCCTTGATTTTAAGTGCCAAGTCTCTTAATGATTCTTCTCCTTTAAATAAACATTGGACTAAGTATACCGATGGATTATTATCCATCGATGAAGTGAACATGGCCGAACGTGAATTAATCGGTTTATTAAAATGGGATATCAATATCAAGGAAGATGAATTAATCATTGTCTTACAACCTTTCATCACCACCATCAAAGAAACTTTGGCCAAGAAACAAGAAGATGAATCAATTCAAAAAATTAATTACTATAGATTATCTAATTCCTATAGTAAGTGCTCATCTTTACCATTACCTTCTCCTACTACTCCAACCAGTCTTACATCTTCCACTTCAACTCATTCTTCCATGTCTTCCATGTACTCTAGTAATTCACTTCTATCCTTGAATCGTTCTTCGTCCTCCAATTACAATTTACATCATTATAACGATGAACAAGATCAAGCCGATTACGATAAAAAGTCTCACAATTATCATCAACGAGTTCCTTTATCGGTTAAATCAATCAATACTTTAAATCGCCCTCGTCAATCATCTTCTCTGAATATCAAACATCAACAGCAACAACACATTCATCTTCAACTTCCTTCTCAAAAACAACCCTCGCTTCAACATTCGTCGAGCTACACCGACAGATTAACTTCATTCTACACACAAAACAATCCTAACCCTTACGATGATTTGTACCACGCTGACACCGGTGTCAATTTGATGAAATCAGGAAGAATTGTCACCTGATTTCTTCTCCTACATTATACCTTGGTCTGAAATGTAGCTGGACGCTACCCGTCCTGCTCATGAGTACCCTTCTGACCATTCTTTATGACCTTCTATTCGACTCTTTTCTCACTTTTCACTTCTTCAACGACAAATTTCTGATAATGCAACCAGAGATTCCTTCGTTTCACATATTTTCATTTTCATGTTTATTTTTACTTTTAAGTTTCTTTTGGGATATTTATTTACGTTTTTATTTTTATCTTCTTTCAGTTCATTCGCCTATTTCAGCGACCTCTCACAATCTTCTTCTTCTGGATAAGCCACATATAATACACCTTAATACATTTTCATCATATAGCACTGTTTATTATCTGTATCCTATAATGGCCTGTCATGAATTGACGCACGGTCCTTCAAATCGTTAGTTGTTGCTTTTTGTTTACCAGTGTAGTACACAAAACAAGCTTCGTAGCCGTGGCCTCATCGTCTAAATTATCATCAGATTGTGAATTCTTTTATTTTTTCTTCGTTCCATTTTGTGAGAAGCAAATTGCATCATCGCTAAACCCGTGCCACAAATCTATTGATCAAACTCGCCTGACAGCTAACGATTACGGTTCCAATTCGTCAATCACAATAGATGGTAATGGGCATAATTACAAATAAACAAATGCAAAAAATGATAGGGAATTCTTCTTTTATGTATGTATTTTATGTTTAGCGAACAATTTTCTGTTTGAGTTGACTTGGGGCAGTGTTTCTCGAATTATGCAGCGGGGGACTATAGGTGATATTGTTCCCAATCACGGGCCAACTTGTTCGACATCTCCCGTAAATGTCGGATCTTGCACAGCTTCCCCATTTGGGGATGGATTCTGATTATCGGAAAAATATAGGTGTCGAGTGAATTTATCAAATATATGAGGTTTGTGTATTTTAGTACTCTAGCTTGACCTTAGCCGATTTGACTACAAACGTGATTTGGACGGGTATGAATAAAGCGTATAATTAGTGTATATACAATAGTAAATTACATCAATGAAAGCGTCTCGATCCCTGTTCTTTCTCCTCTCATTCTAGTATATATAGATTAAAGAAAAATAAAAATAGGTAATAACCAAGTCCAATATGAGCCATGTGGTTCATTAAAAAGGCATAATTGACCTTGATATTATCGAAAGAGAAGAGTAGAATCAGAAAAGGCAGAATCTTATCTTAATGAGCATGAGGGTCTTCTTTTGGAGGTTCAGGAGCAACGGTGATCATGGTATCAATTCTTAAAATGGCAATACAAGCTTCCAAAGCTGATTTCAATGATTTAATTTTAGACATGGTTGGTTCTAAGACACCATGGATACTTTCATTGACGATTTTACCATTAATCAAATCCAAACCATAATTCTTATACTTCTTTCTCTTCAAGTCGGTAGGTAAAGCGGTTTGGGAGGCAGAATGATAAGTTCTTAATTTTGAAACTAAATCAGATGAATCTTTAGCAGCATTAATGGCCAAAGTTTTGGGGATAATTAATAATGCATTAGCAAATTCAGCAATTGCCAACTGCTCTCTGGAACCAACAGTAGTGGCAAAATTTTCTAAATAAATATTAAGAGCAGTTTCAACCGCACCACCACCAGGAACAACGTGACCACTTTCCAATGTTCTTTTAATAACTGATAAAGAATCATGTAAAGATCTTTCCATTTCATCCAATGAATAATCATTTGGACCTCTTAATATAATAGAAGAAGAGCTATGTTGTTTAGTACCTTTGATCAAAATACATTCATCATCACTAACTCTAGTTTGAACCACTTGATCAGCTTGACCTAAATAAGAGGATTCGAAAGTTTCTTCACCTTCTAAATTAGATAAGTTACCAACTAAGGTAGCACCGGTGGCTCTAGCAATTCTTCTTAAATCTTCTTTTTTACAACGTCTAACAGCCATAGCACCTACTTCCACGAATTCTTTTAAGCATAAATCATCAATACCTTTAGTGGTTAATATAACATTGGCACCAGCATTAATGATTTTACGGATTCTCTCAATGATGATATCATATTCTCTTTTTCTGATTTCTTCTAATTGGTCTGGATCATCAATATTAACCTGAACACCCATGGCCATTCTGGCTTTTTGTAAATTAATATCCAAACAGGCAATTTTGGCATTAGTGACCGATTTGGTCATGGCTTGGGAAGCCACAGTACAATTTAATGCATAACCATCAACAAATACTGATTCAGTAGATGATTTACCATGAGCTTTTAAAATATTGACAGCTTTAACTGGATATTTCACTTCACCCTTTTGATTGGTAGTTTTAACGGCCAACATAGAATCAACCGCCATTTTACTGAAAAATTCCGAATTGGCACCAATGATTTTAGATGACATGGAAGTTTTGGCAATGTTAATGATAGTTTCTTTACCTAAATCATTGACTGATTGAGATAATACTTCATTAATATAACGAACAGCTTCTCTTAAAGCCACTCTATAACCACTGATGATGGTGGTGGGATGTATTTGATTTCTTACCAATTCATTAGCACGCTTTAATAATTCACTGGCAATGATCACCACAGAAGTGGTACCATCACCCACTTCACGATCTTGTTGTTGAGCTAATTCAACCAAGATTTTCCCAGCAGGATGTTGAACATCTAATAAGGATAAAATGGTGGCACCATCATTGGTGACGGTCACGTCACCAATGTCATCAACGAGCATCTTGTCCAAGCCCACAGGACCCAAGGACGACTTCACCACATTGGCCACCGACTGGGCAGCCAACACGTTTTGATGTCTGATGTCATCACCACTGACTTTTTCACCTCCAAGAAACAAGGTGTCGGAACGAGCTGCAGAAAACATCACGACTAATTATTCGCAGTAGATATCTTGTGTATATGAGAGAGGAGTACAACAACAAGAACAAGCGTAGCACCGTGGATGGTATCTGGATCTGAAACTAGTTTATAAAGATTTATGCTGATCAATACACGTTAAGTTTTTGATTTTGATTTTTTTTTTTTTTTTTTTTTTTTGTAACGTCGAAATTTGATAATACTCTTTTTTTATTTTATTTTTTTTTTTTCGCTGAGTTTTTTCGCCTCACAAATTTTTGGCTCATTTGCTTTTAGTTCGTGAATCTTCGATAGCTGCAACTACAAGTTCTGCTACGACCATAGTATGTTTAAAGTGATGTGGTCAGTGATGGAAAGCAGGGTGTATGTCCTGAAGAAGGGATGCTTTCTTAAATAATGAATTGCCATTGTCAAGGGACGAGAGGGGCTGCAAATGCTACTACATGTTGTCTACCACCATCTGACTCATTTCAAAAGCATTACTTCGTCACATAACTACTCCACGGGTCTTTTAGAAGGTAAGAACAAGAGTAGGGCAAGAATAAGTGAAGAATAGATGGTAAAGTCAAGAATTCGAAGTTTGCCATAGTACAACACCCGTGCACCAATACTTTCTTTCAATATGCAAAATGCTGTTCCCAAAATGTAAAATGCCTCGAGACAACTTGCAAAAACACGCCAGGCAGCAGCAAGTTGGTTGTTTTGTGAGCGCCACTAAAAAATTCCAAAAACAAATAGAAAAACATAAACAAAAGGGTAGGAGGTTATCAAAACCCTTCTTTATTGATTCCAATTGATAGTCCATTGACCTTTGCAGTCACCATGTTGAAATTGATTACTTCTCGCCTTAGCGCCAGGGTGGTTTCCCCACTTGTTTCGCGCGTTCCAATCCAGACTGCTGCTGGTATTAGCGCTACTCACCAAGCTCTTTTGCTTAATAGACCAGCCACCTATGCCACTTTAGCCAAATCCAAATCTAAAACCGTTGATAAAGAAAAGGCCCAAACCAAGAAGAAGCTTGCTGCTGAAAAGAAGAAATTGGCTCTGTTGAGAAAAAAACTCGTTAAGGAAAAATCCACCTTAAAACAATTGGAGAAGAAACTCAGTGAGTTCAATAAGAGACAGGCCAAGATTGCCAAATCTAGACAAGAAAAGGAAAAAGCCCAGAAGGCCCTTGAGTTAAAGAAAGAAAAAGCTCTTGTTGCTAGAGCCACTAAACCTACCAAAAGAGTCCATGCTTATAACATTTATATCAAGGAAAACGTCAATGCTTCAACTACTTTAGGAGAAGTCGCCAAAAATTATAAATTGCTTTCTGAAGATGAAAAAGCAGCTTACCAACGTAAAGCGGACGAAATTAATTCTGAAAGAGCCGATTTATTCAAACCTAAACCAAAGAGACCGGCCAATACTTACGCTGCGTTCTTAAAAGAACAATTCCCCAATTACTCTGCCTACGGTCAAACCAGTTCTGAAATCTTTAAGATTTTAAGTGAAGAATGGTCCAAATTATCTCAAACCGAAAAGGATCTGTATAAGCTTCCTGCTGGTGCCTTTGAAGAATACCACCAGGAGTTGGAAGCTTGGAAAAATAAACGTGTTGAGCTCTACAAGAGTCGTCGTGCCTCAGCTAGTGCTTAGACCAACAATTTGATTTCCCTTTAATTCCTCTGTTTTTACGCTCTTCTTTTGATATAGATGCTTGACATAAAAGTACAACCTGTTTCTTTTGAACTGAACTAGCCCATATATGCATACAGGCGGACTGTCCGTTTGTAAATAATCATTGGCATGTCTTCTTCTTGCAGCCTATAGCTGACTTGTTTTATTCTATACTAATTTGTTTTCAATGTGTTATGATTTTTTTTTTTTTTACCGTCTTGTTTTGTTTTGTTCTAATTCATTTATTGTCTTCACATCTACGGCTGCAAATGAATGAATTAATAATACATTTTGTACATATAGTAAAGTAAAAAGATCTTAAAAAATATCTTTAAATATATGAATACAATCTAATACACACGCAAATCTCTAATCAGTCTCTTCCCTCTTCTTGTATACTTTATCTCCTAAATTCTTAAGCACCCGTTTCAATTCACCGGGTAAAATGGGTTTGGAAATGAAATCAACCATACCACAATTCAACGATCGTTCACGATCTTCACCAGCAACATTAGCTGTCAATGCAACAATTTCCGGTAAGAAATCAACCTTGCCCTGGTGAACATATGATTCCTTCAATTCTATGGTAGCTGCAATACCATCTTTTCTAGGCATTTGAATATCCATGAGAATAACATCATATTTTTCATTTTTGGCCAATAATGCTTCGCATTTCTCTAATACTTCCACCCCATCTTTAGCATGTTCTGCATTGTATCCTAGTTTTTTCAAATGTTGCAAAGCAACTTTGATATTGATTAAATTATCCTCGGCCAATAGTATCCTTAAAGGATAAATCTCGGAAAGCAATTGTTTTGCTTCATTTAAGGCTTCATCACTTCTCCCCGGTTTATCCATGGATAACCCTTTAGAATATTGAGCTGGATCCTTCATATCATCCTTCAATTGCTCAATTAATTTAACAACCTTCAGCCTTTGGAATGGTGACAATAACACAGAATGAATACTATACTTTTCAAGATCCTGAGGTAATGGTTTACCAAATTTGGCTATCAAAATCACTCGTGATTTGCTCTTATCAAGCGATTCAGAAATTGATAAGAAATCATCCAATAAATTATGGTGAACAAAAATTATCGAAAAAGTTTGCTCTAAATTAGAAAATTCATCACAATTACTAATATTGGTAACTTTCAAACCATATGCTTCTAAAAATTCTTTTAAAGCTTCTTTACTTAGTTCATGGTTATCAACAATCAAGGCTTGATTAGTAAATCCGAGCTTCCTAGTTTCTTCTTCCTCAATTCGTGTAATAGGTTCTTCAATTAAATTAACTTGTGAACTGGAAATAAATTGGAAAGTACTTCCTTCTCCCTCTTTACTTTCAAATGTTAGGGTACCATTCATAATATCAGCTAACTTTTTGGAAATAGCCAATCCTAACCCAGAACCACCATACACTCGTCTTGAAGAGGCGTCAACTTGTGAAAAGGCCCCGAAAACCTTTGATTTCGAATCATCAGGAATACCAATACCGGTATCAGTCACCGAAATTACAATTTCATATCGATTTTCAGTTATTTTATGAGCAACAGATTCTACCATTATATAACCGTCCGAGGTAAATTTAACTGAATTTCCAACCAAGTTTATGATAATCTGTCTAAATCGAGTAACATCACCCACAATAGTATCAATATATTGACATCTATTGAAATATACCAATTCTAAGTCATTGGCTGCGGCTTGCTCGCCAGCTAGTTGAATGGCACTTTCGATGCACTCATTTAATGAAAATGGCGCATTATCTAAAGTGAACGAACCATGCTCAATTTTAGAGAATGCCAAAATACCATCAATGATACTTAAAGTTACCATGGCAGAACTCTTGATGGTTTCCACATATTCCCTTTGAGTACGAGTTAAATTAGTATCCAATAAGAAAAGTGAACAAGACAATAACGAGTTAAACGGAGTACGAATTTCATGGGACATATTAGCCAAAAAACTAGCCTTTTCTGCAGTGGCATCCTCTGCAGCCCTTTTAGCTATTTCCATTTGGGAGTATATTATAGCTTTGTCCAAGGAGACAGCAGCTTGTGAGCATAGTAAATCTAATAAATCCTTCTTCTGGTTATTAAAAAATGGTAAAGATGCGCCGGATGCATTCATTTGGTTCTCCAAATAAACAGCTCCGAAAATACCAGTTTCAGTTTTCAAAGGTATACAGATTATTGCGAAGCACTGATTATGAGTATAATAATCATCTTTCCCAAATCGATTGTCAAAGTATATCGGGTCTTCATCTTTACTGACAATTTCACCAGTATGCAAACTATGGACAATTAAGGAAAATGGACATAAATCTGTTCTGGAGCTAAGTGGCTCGTTCTCCAACCTGTAAACGTTATTAGGCGAACCAATTGCCTGAATGGTTGGTTCGTCATTTGTGCTAATAACAACCACGCCATAGTCAACTTCAGAAAATAGTATGGTACTTTCAAGCAAATTCAAAACAATGGTTTCATCATTCGAAGATTCAGAAATGGTTAAGCAGGCCTTGATAGCTTTGGTCAAATCATTCATGACGGAGCCACGACTTGTATTACTCTCGTCTGCACGCTTATCTTCATCTTCATCTTTGGAGCTTGAACTTGGACTACTACCCCTAACAACTTTAGTACGATTTGATGAGGAGATTGATCCCAATAGTTTACTTCTTCT
This sequence comes from Hyphopichia wangnamkhiaoensis, assembly GCA_030578475.1. NCBI lineage: Eukaryota > Fungi > Ascomycota > Pichiomycetes > Serinales > Debaryomycetaceae > Hyphopichia > Hyphopichia wangnamkhiaoensis. The sequence goes on from JAJMSM010000058.1 coordinate 78,601, forward strand.
TCTTTGTTTAGTGGGAAATTCTTCCCTAATGTCATCACCAAAAAAGTTTTTAAGCATGCTTCTCAAAGGAGTAGGACCTCCAGCTTGATTAGGGGTACCCGTAGGAGTAGCTGGGTACTCAGTTGTCCGAACAGATTCAACACCAGCCCAATTATAATCCTGAAAAAACTCACCATATTGCTTGACAATTCGGGTAACCATAAGCTCAGCATCCAAACGTTTATAAAGATGTAAAGCATTCTTTGCATGAAATTGAGCTCTGTTCTTACTCTGGTCAGTTTCAACTAACCAAGTAGCACATAATAAATGTGCATGTGCAACATCAAACCAACAATTTTGTTCCCTCGCCTTTTCAATTGCTTCTTCGAATAAGTCCAAAATTTCGAGAGACGAAATCAAAGAATTGGTCGTGTTCAAAGAAGCCTTGACAATTAAGTTTTTCGCAGCAAAATTCTCAGGTAGAGCCTCATACCACAATTGAAACTTTCTTGAAATATCTCGGGCGACTTTAATACCTGCATCACGCGTTGGTCCTCTATTTCTAGTTAAGGCAATGGCACATTGATAATAAAATTCACAATGAACCAATGTAAGGGGTAGCTTGTTCAGAATAGGATATACACGATCTAGTATAAGCTTACTGATTTCATCGTATAAGCTATGAGCGCAGTACCAATAAACAATACCAACCAAATAACAGAATTCAAAGTCCCTACTTGAATGTCTCTGGTTGCCGTACCTTTTCTTGTATTTTTCTATCGACAAAGAGCCGTGTGCCAAATGAAAAATATCCCATTGTATTTTGTTTTTGGAATCTTCGGTAAGACCAAAAATCTGATGAGAGCCTTGCTTTAACAAGACACGGTAGGGTTGTCCAGAAAAATATAATAAGTGGAGTTTTGAGCAGTCAATTATAGTCGACATTGAACTAAATCCGATTCTAGAATTAGATTTGGCTGTTGAAAGGAAGACATTGTAGTATCTCAAGATGTCGGATGTGGGCTCAGTGAATGCGGCCATTGAAGTAGCATATATCTCGTAAATATTTTGGGAAATAGATGCAGAAACCGCATCATCTTTATCAACTAGATTCAACGCTAATTTACAAAATTCAACTGCTTTCATCATACCAGATTCAGTATCAGAGGTGGCAAATATATTTGCAAATTCGAGTAGGCCCATAGCACAATATGACGATACACCATGAGTATGCATCAAAATTGTCAACTGACTTACTAAAGCCTTCCTTAAATAGTCCATGCTACACATATAGGAAGGAGCTATAACATCTGAAATCAATTCATAGATCATTAGGATTTTTGGATTCGTAGCCTTAGGTAAGTTGTTAATTTTACGAATTTCAGGTACCGATAAAGGAAGTCGACTAAACAACCTGTCAGAAACGCTTTGGCATTTCTCGGGATTGGTATGGACATCAACACCCAATTTTCTCAAGCCTCTTATTGCATATTTCAACCCACTTTTATACTGGCCAAGTTGGAATAAACAGCGAATGCGGGTAATCAAAAACATAGTTTCATCAAAGCCATACTTTTTCTCTGCCATCTCAATAAGTTCTAGACATTCTTTGAACTTCTCGAGAAAGTAGTTTACTTGACATACTGTTAAAATGCTCTTCAATTTTCTCTTGTTGTCAGATTTAGGTATGAAATGGTCCGCAGTCTTCAAAAATTCAAGAGAGCTTTCCAAATTATAAGTGGTAGATGAATACCTTGCTGCTTGTATGAGAACCTCTAAGTAAAGATCATACTCTTCTTTTTTAGCCACATCCCACGATTTATAGAGATGTGTAGCCATCACTAAGTATTTCGTTACAGTGACATTAGGTTCTTTTTTAATATGTTTCGCAAGCCTTATACCACATAGCCTGTGATATTCTTTCAATTCCTTCGCACGATTCATCTCTTTATAAAGTTCCAGTTGAATCGAGTCATGGTAAAATCTGTAACGAGTCTCCGATGATAAGTCCCAAATGAGCGAGTCACTAATATCGAATGGAAACTCACTTGTAGACATGATATGGAAAGGTAATTTGTAGTAAGTGCTACATGGTATAATAAATTTCGTCTGCATGCACAAATGTAACAACTCATACGCTTTCCTCATGGAAAGGTTGGATACGATCATTAAATCAGATAAGCGGAAATGGTCACCGCTATCAACTAAAGCGGCAAACTTCAATAGAGACCTTGCTTCATCAGTCAATGCAGAATCAAGGTAAAATTTGATTATTTCTTCTTTACCAACATCTTGCAAAGGTCCTTCACGAATTATTTGATAAGCTTTATTCTGTAGTTTGTGCATTTTGAACCTGAGACCACCCGTAAAGTAGTATCCACGAAGTAGATATTTCAAATCAAGAACACTTCCACCGGTCGCATCATACAAAAATTCAGCCAAATTATCAAGTTCTTCGTCTTTATATCTAGGATAGCTAGGTTTTTGAGACCCGGTGAAAGTATTTCTATTAGGAGAGAGATCATTAGTGTCATCTTTAATAATCATTGATCCCATACTAGTGTGCTCTTGGCCAGATTCATTCAGATGATGGATAACGAAACTTTCATGCGCAAAGTCTATAAAATCTTCTTTTGATAATGGCTTCAAAGTGAATTCGTGGAGCTCAAATTCACTCGAGCGGATGGATTTCTTAATACTTTCTAAACTTGCAAGGTCTCTTTCAACATGATGATTAATATCGTACCCAAAAACACCAATTATCTTAATGGATACATCCATTTCATTGGTTTTGAAAAATTCCACAATCTCATCGAGCAATTCCCATTCTTTCGTAGAACACCATTGAATATCGTCCCAAAAGACAGTCAAACCTTGAGATCCGACCAATCCATAGAATGCTTTCAAAATATACCTGAACTTGGTTTCCAAATTTATTGATTGATCATCAACTGCCACAGGAGTTTCCAAGAACAAGTCAACTTCAGCTTGTTGTTCATCATTAAGATCCAAGTTCATATTTTTAACTTTTTCAGTAACATCATCATCTGGAAAAATTTCAGTAGTTTCACTTTCAACACCAGGAGATATAGGCCCATCTGCCTCTCGACTAGCTGTTGTATTAGTAGTTTGACGGCGGCGTCTATTTTGATGAATACTAGTATATTTCGGTCCTAACAACAACTTCAACTCAGGGATGGAACGAAACAAAATACTTAAATCAATTTTTATCTTTGAAGTTAAAATATCTCTCCATTTCGCAATATTTTCTTTTGAAGAGGATAAAATTTGCTTGATGATGGTTTTCATCCCGTGTAAGTAGCAAGCATATAAGGACACATTTTTATCTTGACGAGTGAATTTCCAAGTAACATAAAAATCATATTTTGAAATAGCAGAAGATCTCAAGTCATTTAAGACTGTTGATTTACCTACACCGATGGTTCCATCAATGATCATCCAACCAATCCCTTGACCCATTGATTCATAAGTTTTCAAGAAATTACGATAAATTTCGGTACGACCATAAATAGAATTATTCATTAAGAATGTAGGCGGAACATTTATCTTTTCAGGTTGGTAAGGATCATCAACAACTAACAATTTTTTGGTGGCTTCATTTTTAGACCATAACTGGATTACCTGACCTCCTAATTTCAATGCCCTCCTAACGTAATCGTTTTTCACTTGGATCAATTCATTAATTAAGCAGTGGCAATCACCATAACGATTTCCAGGATCTTTCTCTAACAATTTCATGATAACATCACTTAATCTTTCCAGAACCCACCCGGAACCAATCAAAAATGGAGAAATGGGCTTTTGTAATAAATGCATTCTAACAAGCTTGGACGGATTATCTGATTGAAATGGTAAGCAACCCAAGATCAATTCGTATAGGACAATACCAATTGAGTAAAAATCCGATCTATAATCCACAGCACTCAGGATTTCACCTGTAACTTCCGGTGAAATATAAGGGAGTAATTCTGGGATATCTGTCAAGTGACGTTTACGATATCCACCCGAACAGTCTTCTTCTTGAACAGTGAAACAAAAATCCCAACCAGTTAAAACAATATCATTGAGGGCCAAGTTAACATCGGTAGACTTGAGGATAGAATGACTAGTTATTCCATTATGTACAATCCCTAACTCGTGAATTGTGGCCACCGTCTTCAAGATGGTGATGACATCGGAGAGAATTTCCACAATTTTAACCGGTGATTTGGGAGGTTGTTTCAAACGATTGGAAAACTCATCAAAGACCAGATTTGTCTTAGCACCACTTGAGCCACCTGAGCCGGACAACCCACCTGAATTGACACGAGAATTTGACGCCGATCCCGACATGGTTCTAGTCACCACGCCCGAGAGGGATGCAGCAGCTGAAAGATTTCCACTGTTGGCCAAGTTGGCAGTCTGGGGAACGGCGGGTGAGTTGTTGTAGGAGTTGGCGACACTGTCTGCAATAAGTCCAAGGCGATCACCAGCGCCCGGAGGAGGGTGGGAGTTGCTATAATAGAGGGGTTTATTATTGGAGCTACGGTCTGAACAATTGGAGTGGATGGAAGGAGCGGTGATGGAGCCGCCGTTGCCACTATTGATGGAGGCATTATCATCCGATGTCATGGCGGCGGCCGAATTCATACCAATGCCACTCTGAGACATGTTATAGGAGTTTGAATGAATCAAAGGATTATGATTTGAATTCAAAATGGTACTACTTCCAAGAACTTGAGAATTTGCATCCACTACTTGAGACTCATTATGATAATCACGTAAAGTTTTATAGTCATAATCGGGGAACACCAATCCCATTCTCCTCTGGGGTAAATTTCCGACTTGGTGGTCAATATTGAGGATTTTCATGGGGTACAAAATACCAGGAACGTTTTGAGGGAGTGTGACGGGTTGGACTATTTGAGGGTCTAGTTTGTCGAGAGAGACATGATCTTCAGCGGCGATGAATTCATTACCAAGAGATTCATTTGAATATAAACGATGACGAGTAGGAGCATTGAGGGTAGATAGGAGATACCATTCATTTAAAAACCGGGATATCGAAGCGGTTTCCATATAATTAAGGGACATTCGTATCATGACCTTTTCTCCGGATAAATCATCAATAGCATGATATATGAGGTTGGGTAATTGGAAGGTGGAGGTTAATTGGGATACCAAGGTATAACCATCAATTAACGAAGGGGCAATCGATAAGTAATCGGCGTATTTATCACTTTCTAAATCCTGTGGACTCACTGTGGGTAAGTGATCCTGCTTAGGATTTTTGGACCCGAGTATATGGTATTGGTCATTAACGTAATTAATATCGTTTAAGAAGGATTTGTAGGCGAGGATTTGATTTTTGGTGAGGAATTTACCGTGTTTATCGAGTCCGGCGCCCGAGCGGGACCCTGGAGACCCTGTAGAACCAGCCGATTCACTTGAGAACGAACTTAGTCCCTGAGTGTTGATACGGGAAGGATGTTGTTTCTGACCACTGGTGGCTTGTCCCAGTTTCATATGGTCCATGCTATCGGCACGATTGGGCCTCGAGTTAACTGATGAACGCGAAGTCCGAGAACTATCTCCACTACTATGGTTTGTCCAGTTGAAGTTCTCGAGAATGTTATTACTAGCGGCATTGGGGTTTGTTGACAGTGAGTTTAAACTCAGACTATTGAGGAAAACCAGACTATTGGTGTTGGTGGAGGTGGTGTTATTGGAGCTATTTTGATTGGAGGAGTTGAAGCTGCTACTACGGTTACCGGTGGAACTCAATGACAGATGGTTATTATGAAGATGCGATAAGCTAGCTGGAGGTTGATGAAGATCTTGTCGTTGCTGTTGTTTTTGTTGCTGATTTGCAGACGATACGGAAGTTGACCGATTCCGATAAGTATCCGCCATACTCTGGAGCGTGTTATAATCATCAAACGATCGATGAGAGTTCAGATCACTCAGTATCAGAAGGGACGACCCGGTGGAATTGGAGGCAAGTTCAAGACTCAGATAATGAGTTTTCAATGAATCGACGGGTGACATGTGAGTATCGAGAGATGAGGTGTCGTGCTCATCAGCCGCCGCAAGATCATGATTTCGAGCATAGGTTTCATCAATACCGGGGAATCGCCGATTATGATGTGAATGCCCTGGTGTAGAGGGCGGCAAGGAAAAATAACCAGACCCAGAACGAGACCTCACGCGGGGCGTTGTATGGGATTCATCTTGTTGTGACGATCGACTGTCTTCTGACATGTTTGGATATCTATGGCTGTTTTTATTCTAAAGGAAAGCAACGGACGGGTCCATGAACGAGTAAATGCAATTGATAGTCGAGAAGAAGGGAGAAATGATTATCAACATATATTCAAATTGGATATTTACAACCAACAAAGAAGAAGAACAGAAAAAAAAAAAAAAAAAGAAAAAAAGAAACGTAAAAGAAACTCCCGGTCAATGTGATAATTGACAGACTCGAGATTTTCTTATTTATTTTCTGCTTTTCACACCTATTATTATTATTATTAATTAGCTTTAAGGCGGTTACGTTAGTAGCAACGTTAACTCATCATCGGGTTAAATCCAAAATAATTTATTGATGGAATTCCATTCTAAATCAACTAGTAGCAATCAATGGGAGCCATTATTATTTTTTTCTGTAGGTCGGTTCCAATTCCTATTATGGGGATGTGCCATGTCTTAAAAAAAGGAAAAGAAAAACAAGAAGCCTATTTTTTTTTTTTTGTTTTGTTAGCAAACGAACTTCGAATTTTAAGGGTAATTCTGAGACATGCTGATTTAATTAACCCTTACTACATAGTCTAGATTTGGCTTCACGTTTTACACATGAAGGAAACCCATTGTGGGATGGATGACGAATGGAAGAGACAGGCAGTGGACGAGGACCTCGTCCCTTCCGCCTGACTTCCTCAAGTTGTAAGTGAAATGGGTTGTCTATAAGCGTTGTCACTGAGAATAGACAAGGAAGCCAGAGAAAAAAAGGAAGATAGTAAGAAAAAGAAAAGAGAGAACAATTACTTCATCGTAGATACAGCCAGCCCTACGCCCCTAACATCTTGTTTCACCTGGTAACCCCGTACGGTTTCCACCATTCTGTCGGAAACCTCACTTTCACGAAGTCTTCGTGCATTCTTCACTCAGTGTTTGCTCATCCTCCACTTAGTCTTTGCACACGTTGGGAATGAAACCCTGATGCAACCCCTGAAACATTCCGAAACACACAGACTGTACGGGTGGCGGACATCCGCTTCGGGCCACCCGTACCTTCTGCCCAGTTCCCCTCCTTTTCGTCTCTTTTCTTCGCTTAATCGTCCCGACAACTGAACATCTGGCCCTGCAGAGTGTGGTGTGCTTACATAAGCGCTGTTTGCCCCCGCTGGACCTGTGAATGTCCGTGGTGTACTGGTGTTGGAGAAATGATACTACTATACTACTATACTACTATACTACTATACTACTATACTACTATATATTATACTACTATATATTATACTACTATAGTACTATTATGATGATCATCGGGGTGTAATTAAGATCAGAGTATAGAAGTGATAAGATTATAAAATAGTAAATTATAAAATAGTAAATTATAAAAGTAGTAAATAGTAAGAGAGAGGTAGAGTAATATAAAGAATCACGGACTTCTGAAGACAACCAAGACTTAAGAAATATAAAATAAGGGAAAGGAAGAAAAGGAAACAGGAAAAAGGTATATACATATACATATATATACATATATACATATAAGTCAGAAGAATTAATCTTCTATATGAATTGAATGAGTCGAGGTAATAATTTGTTATCTTATAAGATGGTACATTTTTTCGATTTTTTAATCACGGGAGGTTCCAAAGCAGCCACAATGGCTTCATCAAACACTGTTTTCAACCCTCTTTGAGTTAAAGCAGAACATTCAACGTATTTAACTGCTCTTAATTCTTTGGCCAATTTTTCTCCCATTTCATTGGTAATTGGATTCAATTTTTGTCTATGTAATCTTTGTAAAATGACTTCATCATTTCTTAAATCAGTTTGGGTCCCAACAATAAGACAAGGCACTCCAGGACAATGATGATGAACTTCAGGGAACCATTTTTCTTTAACATTTTCAAAAGATGCAGGGGCAATTACTGAAAAACAAACAAGGAATACATCAGTCAGGGGATAAGATAACGGTCTTAATCGATCATAATCTTCTTGACCGGCAGTATCAAATAATCCCAACGTAAAGGGTTCATCTCCAATCATAACGGTCACTGCATAATTATCAAACACAGTAGGAACATAATCAGCCGGGAATTTAGAAGTGGTATACGAAATTAAAAGACAGGTTTTACCCACGGCACCATCGCCGACAACGACACATTTTATAGTTTGCATTTTGAATTAGAAAAGACGTTTTATTTTATTTTCCTTTTTCTTTTTTTTTTTTTTCTAGTATGATAATGTAAATCTTACAATATAGAAAATGGGGAATATGCAAAAAAAAAAAACTGAAATAAAATAGAATAAAGGTTCGAATTAAAAGAACGCCTTCTGGGAGAAGTTAAATAAATAGATGACTTGGAATTAAACACGAAGGAAATGATTTGAAACGGGAAAGAAACAATAATTCAGGGTATCGGTTTTTGCCTCGAACTTAACTTCTTTACTTGTCTTTTCCTGGAAAATAGTACAATATGTAATGGGTGAGATACCGGAAACAACAAGGTTTATGTTATGATAGCCGGGTCAGGTGTAGATGAATATGGGAAAATGAAAGTGCTGGTGGTGAACGGTCAGGGTGAGTCTCACTAAGGCTGTAGATGTAGATGTATGAATGTATGTGAATGTATAGTGGAAGAGAAAGACAGACGGACAGACAGACGGACAAACAGACAGAGAGTGGTGTGGTAAGTGGTGTGGTAAGTGGTGTGTGGTTATCCAGTTTTGTTGTTCTTGTTGTTGTTGTTGTTGTTGTTGTTTTTTTCCTTTACTATTTTGTATTCTTTCCTTGTTTTTTTCCTCACTAAATTTTTCTTTCTGATTTTTTTTAGAAAAAATTTCTGGCGCTCTTTTATTAAGCGCTTATTAAAAATTCGGAAATCAACAGACTATCAGTTGGGAAAACTGTACCTCTACGTGTAACCCATCAGCAGATACTCATATGCCTATACAACTCATATACAGAGCTAAGTTTATATATACTTACTATTAATCCACATACTGGAGTTACCTAGAACATGTTCGAAGAATTACTTAGTAAGGGATGATTTAATTCGCACACGACTCCAAATCAGAAACTGGTTTGATTGATATTTGTAGTTGCCCATTTGGGGG